>VWZS01003250.1:300112-330969 GCA_013397075.1 Rhabdornis inornatus | reverse complement strand
TGCCCGGCGCCCCGGCCCCCCGCGGCAGCGGCGGAGGCGGCGGGAGGGGGCCCGGGCCAGGGCGGGGGCTTGATGAGGCGGCGGCCCCTCTCGCTGCTGCCCTTCCTCTCGCTGCGCGACTACGTCTTCTGCATGGCCACTCTGCTGCTCTTCTGCTTGGGCTCCCTCTTCTACCAGCTCAACGGGGGCCCCCCGCACTTTCTGCTGGCCCTGCGGCACTGTCTGGGTAAGTGCGGCCGGCGGCGGCGGGGACTTGTTGCGGCTGGGCTGGGGCCTCCCTCCGCACCGGGGACACACGGCCGCGGGGCTGGGGCGGCCTGAGGCCGGGGCTGCCGGGCGAGGTGGGCAGGCGGGACGCGGTCCCGTGAGCGCTCACATTGGAGCGGGACCGGCCGGCGCGCCCCGAGAGCCGAGCGTGGGGCGCGCCCCGCCACAAGTTCGTGCTGCCGAAAGCAGAGTCCCCTCGAGAGCTGCTCACCTGCGAGACCGCTCTGTACCCGGAGGCGGCTCTGTGTGTGCCCGGTGGCCGTGTCAGAGCGCGGTGTGCCGGCTCCCGTGGCCGCCAGGTCGGTCCGGAGCGGAGCGGAGGGCAGTGCTCGCTGCCCGCGGGTCGCGCACCGGGGCAGCTCGGGCGCAGCGCCCTGAGCTGTCAGCTCCTCCCGCAGAGTGCTGTGCCCCGGAGAGGAGGAGCGGGGTACGGATGGCCCATAGCAGAAGGTGCTGTTGTTAAAAAAAAGACAAAACAAAAATCAACCAAAAACCCCAGATGCGCTTTGTGAACCAAGCGTCCATCGTTGTTCAGGAGGCTGGAGTCTGGAGAGACGGATGTGCTTAGCAGGGTCAGTGCAGCCGCGCTCAAGCACTCGAGCTCACTGGTGCTTTGCCAGCCTGGTTGCCTGCGTAACCCCGAAGGAGGTGCCCCGGTGGAGCGCGAATCTGCCACAGAATGACACTGTGACCTGTAGTTCTCATCCTCGTGCTGACCACAAGTTTACACGCGGTTTTTCTTTGTAGCTAGTGTTCCCATTGCTAAATGTTACTTCCCTGCTCAGCAGAGAAGTTGTGTGAAATAAAGGTTATTGTGAGGTCGAGTAAGTACCTTCGACTGGCAGGACTACTTCAGGTGGTGGTACGACAAGCAGGAATGGCTTTAAACTGAAAGAGGGCAGATTTCGTTTAGCTGTTAGAAGAAATTCTAGTTCCATTCTGTGATTATATGGTGAAATAGGAAACAAAAACCGAGTGTTTCTCAATAGAGGAGGATTACTACAGAATAATTTGTGGTGTGAGTTTTTACTGCATTAGCTGCTCTTCTTTACTTGTCTGTGAAGGTGAAGCTTTGGTGGTACGTGCTGCAGAAGTACAAGCCATAAGAGACAATGTTAGGTTGCAAACAAAATAGTGTTCATATATTTCAGAAAAATAAGCTGCAGATCCTTTTCAATGTGTCCATATTTTATGAACATTTTGAGAATACAGTCCGGTGTGTGTGCGTGCTGCTTTTCCGTATGAGAAAACTGTCCCACATCTTTAGTTAACTAGTGAGAGAGTATGGAGAGGCAGTAGGACAAGAGACAACAAAAACAAGTTGCAACAAGGGGAATTCCAATGAGATATCAGGAAAAAAAATTTAAATGTGAGAAGAGTCAGATGTTGGAACAGGCTACCCAGGGAGGTTGGGATGTCCTTGCAAATATTCAGAACTCAGCTGGACAAGCCTCTGAGCAGCCCAAGTCAATTTGTCCCTGTTTTGTTGGGGGAATAGGACCAGGAGAACAGAAGTCACTTCCACATAATGTTATTCTGTGATTCTGCTGTAAAAAGTCAATGAAAATTCAAGTGAAAACAGGAGAAGAAGAAATACTTTGGATATTACTTCATGAACACAACAGCAGTTTTGGCTTGAGTTTTAATGACTTTTTTTTCCCCTTTCATATTACAATTAGGAAGAAATTCTTCCACTGAAGAGGAAACTGACAAGTTTTCTGCCATAGAATCACAGAATTGCTAGGGTTGGAAGGCATCTCTGGAGATCATCTAGTCTACCTCCCATCCTAAGGCAGGGTCACCTAGAGCAGGTCAACACAGGAACGTACCCAGGTGGGTTTTGAATGTCTCCAGATAAGGAGACTCCACAGTCTCCATGGGCAGCTGGTTCCAGTGCTCTGCTCTGCTCATGTTGAGGTGGAACTTCTTGTGTTTTAGTTTATGGCCATTGCTCCTTGTCCTGTCGCTGGGCACCATGGAAAAGAGTCTGGCACCATCTTCTTGGCACCCACCTTTGAGATATTTATCTGCATTAATGAGATTTTCTCTCAGTCTTCTCTTTTCTGGACTAAAGAGGCAAGATCATGCTGGTAGAAGATTTTGTTTGCAATTGAATGGTATTTTAGTGGGATTAAACACAATCTCTGGTTTTCAGGGGGAAATTTTTGTCAGTTTTTAAAATTTTCATCTTCTTCAGGGATAAATGTTGCTTAGCTTGGTTGAAAATAGACTGCAAGGAACCCAGGGCTACTCAGCTTCTCACTTTGTGGCCTTTTGACTGCTTTTGAGGGATAGGGGGAATAAAACTTGGACCTACTACGCTAACCACTCTAGCCCGTAGTTACATGTCTGCTGGAAAATCTTCTGAGGATTGCAGATGAAAGGCTTGGAAACCACTTCGTCTTGGAGAATGGGTCATGATAATTATTGTGAGGTGCTCAGCAAGTGCAGGAAAACCTTTGTTGTGTGTGCCTGAACGTGATGAGCCTCTGGGGATGGAGTGCAGTCTTACTGAAAATGTTTTGGGGTTCTTTTGAAGTGTAGGATTCTCACAGGAGAAAGTAGACAGATCTGTTAATCTCTGCTAATGAACTTCTGCACTTGTTATTTGAATTAGTGTAGGAATTCCCTTTCTGTGCCTGAGTGACCTGGGATGTTAAGGTGATACAGACTTGGCTACCATCCTGCACCAGGCTAGTGGCTGAGAGGGAAGTCCTCATGGCTGGCTGGAGTCCTTGCACCCACTAAGCAAGTGGTGCTGCTGCCTCTGCAGGCAAGTGGGATACACTTTGGGTACTAAGGTGTCTGTTTGCATGCAACTCTGTGAAGTTACTTTATACTTCCTTGGTCTGTAGTTTCATTTGGGTTGTCAAAAGTTGATCCACGTCAATGACGTTGCTGAACATTTTATTTTTAAATTTTTTTAGAATGGTGTGTACTCCTTGAGGTATCCAGCTGAGACAGCTTTCAAATTAGGAACAATTTTTTTTTGTAACTAGAAGGGTTATTTTCTTCCAGGGAGCTAATAGAACTGCTTGGAGGAATAGGTATTGGGCATCCCATCCTGCTAACTACCAAAGCTATGGTAAATGTAAATGTGTGTTTTATACAGCAGCTGGAAGGTTCATGACGTTAAAAAAACAAAGCAAAAACCTTTTTCCCCCCTGAAGCCACAGATTCGGTGTACAAGCAACTTTTTCCTTGCAGTCCTTCCAACCCACAATTTATGGTGTTAAAATTTACATCTCCAAACAAAAATGAGCAGTTAGTTTGTAAACAATGTTTGCAATGTGTGAATTTTGCCGTTACCCTCATTGTATTTAAATCTACAGAAACCAAGGAGTAGCCTAAAGGGAATATTGATTTCTCTATTTTGTGTAATCCATAGGGTGGGAGGGTCATATTGTCTAACTTGAGAGCTTTTGTTTGTGTTTGCGAGTTTCAGTACATTGCTCACGTTAGGTTTAGTTATGTTATTGTGAGGGGCATGCTCAGATTTTTTTTACCTCAGAACTTGAAAGGAAGTTCCTGAGCAACAGCACAAAACTTCAGTTGTCTGGACAGAAATCACACCTGCATCAGGCAGGTGTGTGCATAAAAGAAAATCAAAACAGTGTGAAAACACTTGGTTTGAAAAGCTTTCATTTTTTTATTAGGCCTGCATCATATGCCGTGGAGGAGGTATACATTATTTTCAAAGGAATGAAGTGTGAACATTTGCTAGTTCTATTAACTTTCCTTTGGAGGTGGGGAAGATGAATGTGTTTTCGGAATATTCAGACTATTAGTAATTTTTTTTCTCTCTCCCAGATCAGCTTCTCTGGTGTCTTGTCCATATATGCCTCTTTTTGTTTGGTTGCCATACTGATTGGAGAGACTCTTGGAAAAACATTATGGCAGTTTGTTGGGTAGACAATAGCAGTATTCAGTATTTCCACTTTACATTGCCATCTCTTCTCTTTTATACCAGAGTCATCCCAAGCAAATGAGAGTAGAGTAGTAGATACGAGGCTGTGTTTTGTTATTTATCCCATTCTGACTTCAAGCTCACAGCAATTCAGAGTACAGAAGGTCTGTTGGAAAGCTGATGGTTTCTGCTGTCTGTTCTGGATGTGGCTTGCAGTGACACGGCTCAGATTTCACACTGTAGTCATCCCATCAGGAGGGATCCTAGAGCACTGTTTTTAGTACGAAATTATTGAGCAGGGCATATACATATAGGGGTTACTTCTGAAGAATCTGTGGAAGATACTTAGGAGTGCATCTTTCTAAAAGTTGCCAGTAGGCTTAAATTTGGTATATGAAGTTGCATACCTTTCCTGGACCATCTATGAGCTCCAAAAAACAGGAAGGTTTAAAAACTGCCAGGCTTTCCAGTAGGGAACTGCAGTACTGGGATTTGCACAAATTAGGTCTTGCTTGTTGATTCTGCCAAGGTAATCCTGGCTCATTAATTGAAAACCAATTTCAGCAGTGGAAGGAAGTGAGAAGAGTCTTCCCTTAGGATGAGTAAGACACAAATCGTAAATCTTGGACAGCCCAGTGGCTTTTGGGGAATGCACCTAAGACTCCACTCCCCTGCAACTGCAGTGGTTTTGCATTGCTTTATTCTTCCCTGCTTTGACTTGTGGTATATACATGCTTCAGATTAGAGAAATGAGAATTTCCAAGGGCTGGTAGTAACCCTCTAATGGCCAATAAAAACATAAAACCTTTGGATCTTCAGTATTTGCTGTGCAAACTTGTTGTTCATGTCAATTAAAACATTTGCCCTGTTGAACTTGCCAGGAGCCTCTACAACAAGTACACTGGTTTGATTGCATGTGAAAGTTGCCTGTCCTGTGGTTTCCTATGCAAGGCAAAAGTCCTAAGTGTCCACTTGTGTTCCTCAAACTATTGCTGTATCGCTCTCCCTCTTCATGACACTGGAAGTTCTCAGGTATTTTGGCCAAGATGGGCTTGGTAGCTTTAAAGTTGTCAGAGCAACAGTTGTGTTTATTTTGGGCATATCAGGGAATATAACCAGAAAAGAAGCAGAATGAAATCTGGGTATTTGGGGAGGCTGTTACAAAAATCTTCAAAATATTTAAAACTAAACAGCAAGTGAAACTTTTTATTTAAATTGAGGTAGTATGAATTTGCTTTACTTTGATAGGGTGCTGCAGTTGGATTTTTTTGTTTAGTTGGTTTTGTTTTCTTTTTTTCCTGACCTGACTTTTTCCTGTTAACCTATTAAGAGAGGGACAAAAAAGAAAACCCAGCTATCCAAAGAAAACAGTTAATGTCAGTGTTTTGTATGCAAATTTTTTATAAGCTGTAGAAGGGAGGGACAACAGTAGGGTTTATAGGGTTTTTTGAGAGGGATTGATTGGGGTTTTTATTCTGGTAATACTGCATTTATATATAGAATGATGTAAAGCACAGAATTCTTCAAGGCAAGCTTTTCTGAAAAATAGAAGCACCTACCATGCTTTATTTTTGCTGGTAGATAGCATGCAGCCTTTACATGACCAAAAAGGGTTGTCTCATCCAGGTTTGTTTTGCACATGCATGGATCAGGAATCCTTTACAGTTTTTTGAAGGCCCTTCAGGTATGTGAGTAGGAGAAACACACTCGAGGAAAGACAGTCAGGTCTGTAGGCGAGATTGACTGTGGTGACGCAATACCTATTTCTGAGATGCCTAAGCTTTGAAAAAGGCCTGGGTTATGTTCCTATTGACAATTTTTTTTTTCTTATTTTTCTCGAAAGAGAGAGCTCTTCTGTATTCTAAAGCATTTTGGTTTTGGTCTGACTTCGCAGAGGATCATTTAGTTGCAATACACATGGAATTAATTACATTTCAAAATTCATTAACATTGTAGGGAGCTGCAAGGTCAGTTTAGAAGCTGCTTCCTAAAAGCCTTGAAAAGAGATGGTCTGAACCTAAATCGCAAGTCTGTAGCTGTATCTTTCTTAATTAGCTTTTCTGTCCTCTTTGAACTTGCTCATTTTGCTGTTGTAAAAGCCATACATATTATCTTTTAAATGAAATACGTTTGGACTTCCATTTAGGTTACTAAACTCTCAAGTTAAAAGTGAGCTGCTTTGGAAGACAAAAGAGGAGCCTCATCTCCCAGCAGCTTTTGTTAAAAGACTGCTCATCACTCACAGCTTGTCTGATGGTAAGATTAACAAAGCTTTGCCTAACACAAGGTGATGTCAGGAAATACTCTGTGGAGAACCAGAATACACCTAAGTTTATGACCAAGGTCATAAAACTCAAGCCTTTTCCTTTCAGAAAGATTAAGTGGTCTCTGTACTACATTATGCTGTCTGGATAAAATGCTCTGTACAGTGAAGTCATAGCAAAAATGCTTGTGTGAATGTGTTGTGATGATGTTCAAAATATATCTGGAAAATTGGATAATACTTATTCGGGGATGTATTTTCTGCTTTCAAAATAAGACTCTGGTCTGGGAATCAGGAATTGCATATAGGTGTCTGTGTGCATGTTTCTGCTTAATATTGTCCACTTTGTCATTTGACAAGGGATTTAAAATATTAATTCAGTCTCTGATGAGAGGGGATATTACTGTAGCTTTTTAAAAAAATTGTTGATTTGGTTTACTTTCAGGTTATATGGCAGTGTGGTATACACATCTGTGAGAGATTAAGTCTGCTGGTTAAATGGGATGTTTCACTTGGGCCTGAGGAGATGAGAGAGGTTTCAGTTCCCTACCCTGACAGACTTCATGTGACATTGAACAAATCCTGTATTAATTTTCTCTAACCTCCTTTTGGCCAAATGACATTTTGAAGATTAATGTGTGACAGAATAGGATAGCTGAGATACTGTGGTGGTCATAGTCACAGAAATACTGAGAGGAAAAAGATGCTTTTGATAAATTCTTTTGTTGTGGACAGGTTTTGGCTGTGTCAAAGAGATAAGGCAGATAGTGTTAGAAGGGAGCTCCTGTGTAGACTGAGGCAAAGTGGTCCAGCTGCTCTTCTTTCGAGGATGTCAGTACTGTTGGCTATCACAGTCTGTTCAGTTTTACTTCAGGAATTATTATATTTGGTTTCCAGAGTGTCATCAATGGGCTTCAGTTTTTAGATGTGTCCTCATCTAGAAGACTTCATGTACACAGAAGTTACCAAATAATTTATTTCTTGTTTGCCGTGGTGCTGCTTAGACTTGATTTGTGAAAATGCAGTTTCTTGAAGCCTTGTTCATCCTAAGTGAATGGCAAGCACTTCATTCTCTATTGGAGAGTTGTCAGCCAAAAGAAGTTACCAGTTATGAGGAAGAAGGTGGTTGTTGCAATGATTCTCATATTTTCATACAAAATTAGGGAGAAGGAAGGTTGGTTTTGCTTGGGGTTTTACAAAGACGGATAAACATTCAAGGGTGCTAGAACAAGAGACTGTAGCAAAAGTAACTCCTACAGAAGCTACAACACTTCATGCTCTGTGGGGAAAATAAAGGCTGTCTGATTTCCCCCCCTTTACCTCTAATAAGAGGTTTGAGATTAATTGACATCTGTGCTAGCTCTACTGCACTGATTTCTCATAAAAACTGTTTTGAAACCAGTAGCGCCTGTCAAAATCACCAGTGACAGTAAGTAGAAGTTTGTTGCTTGTTATTTAAGCACAGGGCTCTTTTAGCAAAATTTGTAGAACATAGGATGAAGGTATAACAGAGGGATTTTAAATGATTTTTGGTGGGAACATTCTGTAAAGTGCTTGAGCAGGTATCCTTTTTCACCTTATTTCCAGATGGTAATTGGTTCTTTCTCTCCCATCATTTTAATTCGTATCTTAATAGAAAGTGTGTCTGCTGTCTCTTGTGTCTAGCAAAAATCTGGGATTACCGAAATTGCTTGAGTGTATTTTGTATGATAATCACCGCATTTTTGGACATAAATTTTGAGCACTTAAGGAAGCCCTTCTTTATGGGTTGTTTTCTTAGTTTCTATGTGCAAGTACTTGCACATCGTTAGCTTCTGGCTCCTCTAGCCTATTCAAGAAGAGCTGGATGTTTTTGTTTTTGTAGTTGTCCCTCTCTGCAAAGACAGGTTCTGATGTGAGATGTAAGAGTTTGTTTTCATCTTGGACTGGACAAACAAGTCTGTTGTGGGGTTTTGTTTGAAGTTGTGACTTTATACCTGCTGCTGACCCCCTGTGAGCTCTCTTTTAAATTGCAGTGGTGTGAAAGACAGCCCTGTGTTTCCTCTGTTACAGATACAGCCAATGGGGTCAATAGCCACTCTGTGTGTTCAGGTGAGTGTGTATGAAACACACTTACAAAAATCAGCTACTGCATTGTTATATGGGGCAGATAACTTTCGAGAATGTTTCTATTTTGATTGTCTCTCCTGAAGAACTGGGTGGTAGGGGGAAGTCCTCCTATCACCCTTCTGTGCTGTTTTTTTTTATTTGGGCCAGTAAGTTTTGGAACTAGGGCTTGTAAGGGTCTAGGTGCTGCTCATTAGAACCATAGGGACAGGGAAGACAAGAATCCTATTGAAATTGGTAAGAATTAAGTTCCTCTTCAAATCTTGCTTTAAGATTTATAGTCCTCTCAGCTATTCGTCAGCTTTTCCTGTCTCATCAGTGAGGGGAGAGAGTAATTTCCAGGCCATTACAGTTTATTATAGACATGATACAAGTAGGATCAGCCCTTTTTGGAGATGTCAGTTGTCTGTAGCCTGTTGACATTAATTTAGAAGGGACTTAAAACTTAGCCAAACTGCGATAGGCTGCCACTGCCTTTCCCTGGGCAGCAAAGGTGCTTGCCTGCAAGACCTTATCTGACTGGTACAGCAGTGGCTCCTCAAGCTTTTAGCTCATGGGTTTTGGTTTTTTAATTTTTAAGTGAAAGCTGTGGAAAGTGATAACGTGATTTTTTTTTTCCACCGAGAAATGTTTCCTCATCATTGTTGGTGAGCAGGCAAGTAGATTTTCAAACATAACTTGTGTTTATATAATGAGGCATTTGTTTTTCTTTGTTTTAGAATCTGGGTTAGAGAATGTTTGGAGACTGGAGGGGTGGATAGGAAGTGGAGAGCAATTATTTGACTGAAATTTATTTTACTCTCTTGCTCTTTAGAGCTGCACTGAGGGAAGCAGACCCCGTTGTGTTGAAAATGGATGTTTAGCTTTGTTTGTAAGCATGGAGGCACAGTGATTAGGTTTGTGTTATGGTTTCTGAGTACTAATGCTTTAGAAATAGACATTTGGATGCTTGCCAAGGCTTGCTACTTATCATACTTAATGATTCAGAGTAGAAGTCATTAGGAGAATGGGATGGAGATCATAGTGCCTGTGCCTTTTTAAGTGAAGAAGCAGTTCGTCTCTGCCGTAAGTAAATAGTATGTTTCAGCACCCCTGAGAGTGTTTATTTTAAAAATCTCTGCTGATCAAGTGGATGGTTGGTTCAGTTTAATGTAGCTGCCCCAGAGAGAGGATGCCAGCATAACATTGTACTTCTACAAGGTTAATAATTTATAGCAAGTGACAGTTCTGGGGGGTGAGCTCCTGGTGCCTTGATTAACAGTTGCTAATCGAGGAGATTTGGTTTATTACTTCCACTTTTTTCTTACCTTTTTTTTCCCCCCAGATGTGGAATGTCCTGGGTATTTCTGGGAGAGGACTTGCTCCTTGCAACTCTTCTTCTAGTTTAGTAATAGATGTTTCTGAAATACATACAACAAAGTTGTTAGAATAAGTGAATGTTTCTTAGCTTAATTACTGCTGGAGACTATTGTGAGGCTTCTGTCGTTGCTTGGCCTTTAAATGTAATGGCAGATTTCTTTGGAGGAAACTTTTATTTTCTCAAAGATCTTTATGTGGTGTTTTAGCCCAGATATCAAAGCTTGCTTTTGAAACCCAAATTCTAGTTGTGTCTTTTTACCTTGTAAAATACCCTAAGATTTGGAAATTCTTGTGCAGATTAGAGCTTGCATTGTTTCTCTGAATGTTCTGGGGTTTCTTTTCATTCTATCCAGATTATGAAGATTTATGCTTTTCCTCCATGGCAGTGTCTTGTGTTGAAATGGGCATGAGTCCTGAAGGGGTTGAGGCATGGGAAGCCTTATGACATTATTTCAGAAAGAGTTTGGGAATTGTCTCACAATATACAAGTTTTGGGTTGGATTTCAGAAGACACAGTAATTTTGTGAGTGTTTACAGTAATTGATTAATGTTTATGCCTCTATTTATCTCATGACAGTTAGGAGGAGCTTACATCAATATTGGCCATACTTAATGCCGTCTTTTTGTTCAGTCTTATTTTTTTGTTCTGTTATTACCTTCTAAGAACCTTTTTTCCTTTTGCTCTCCTTGTATTCACGGGTAGTTTCCCAGGTAGTTTTGTTACTTTGTTCCTCTGTAGCACCAAACAATGTTTACAGATGGTGATTTCCCAGTCATGAATTGCTGGTGGTCCTATTTCCTCCAACCAGGTTTTCAGTCTTCAGTGGCTTGCATCATAGAGCAAATACTCTTGCCTCTTTTGCTGGCCTACATCTAGAGAAGAGCCATCTGAATCTCTGCATTGAAAATCAGAAAAAAAAATTAGATCTGAGAAGTGTCCCATAAGCAGCCCATGCTTTTGCATTCCTGAAAGGTAAGGAAAAAGGCTACTGAAGTGCTGCAAAATACACAGAAAGATCTTGGAGGGGTGATGTTGGTAGACCTCCTCTGTACAAGATTGATGAGATTATAGGTAGAAAATTCATTCAGATTGGGAAATATAGTGCTAAGAAGAGGTTGTTAAATAGAAGAGAACTATATGGCTTGTCTGTAAGACCTTTACCCCTTGTTTCTTCTGAAGTCAGCAGGGAGAGATGGTGGTATCGCCAAAGACTGACTCCAGCATCTTATATGTCTGTGATGGTAGAACCCCTGACTTAAGCACAGAGAAATGCTTGAAGTTTGGTGGGAAGGATCTGAGTTGTCATGTCACTTATTCTCGGAAACACTCGTTGATGACCAGTGGTAGGCTTCCAAAGAGAAGGATGGGGAGGGGAGGGAGGAGCTGAGAAGTTACACTAGCAAGATTTTTAAATAGAAAGGTCATCACTTCATGTCAGCCTGTCATTGAAAGCTGAATGCTTAGGATGCATAAAATAATGACTACATAAGGCACTGGAAAAATAGCACCATGGGGGTATCTGTCCCTGTTTGATAGGTGGATTTGGTGCCATGTTTGTTTCTCCCTAACTCTTGCAGTTCCATGGAAATGGTGCACGACAACAGCTTTGATATTATCTGAAATGTTGCAGCAGATATTGTAAAGCAAAGGCTGTGAAATTGCTGACTTCTCAGTTCCTTTCATGTCTGCAGCTGATTGTTCTTTTCCTAGCAGAACTCCCCATACAAATGTGCAGATTTCTTTTGTGTTGCCTGTTGGGAGATAGCACAATAAGTAAATTAGGGTGAATAACAAAATAGCAGAGCCTAAACTCTACCACCTGTTTATCTGAGGTTCTGTGGGGGATTTTTGTGAGGGGGTCGGTTTGATTTGGGGCTTTTTTTGAGGGGGAGGTTTGTTTTTGTCAAGTAGAGATTTTCAGAAGTGTGATTAAATGAAAGCTGAAATAGAAAATGCTTCATTCTCTATCTGTGAGCTTTCTCCTTTGCCTTGCTATTAATGAGCAAAGCCTATCACTTAATATCATCCATTCAATAATATTTTCCTGGAGAGTCAGTCAAATTCAGCTTGAGTTATTTAATCTTCTGATGAACAGCCTTACTTCATTAGGCCTGTTGCATTTTCCCCTGTCTAGTTTTGAATCTGATAATTGTCTCATCTAATCAATGAAGCAAATTTTGGCAAAGCTCTGTGATTCTTTATAGCTCAGCAGTTGCCTGTTTTTTGCACTATGCTACATGGAAACAGCTGACAGCTTCAGTTCTTTTTCCTCTTCAACTTTTTGGTTGTGAATTTTAGAAGCTGAAAGGCTTTTAAATACCATATAGTATCTTTCACCTTCTGACCCCAGCTCAAATACAGCTGAGGCTGGCAGTAACTGGATCTTATTATTACTGTGCTGAGGTGTTCAGTTAGCTGTGTGCAATAAGCTCGTTTAGGTGGCTGTGATACTGCCCCTCCCCTCTTTGCTCCGCTGGCTCAAGGACACTGCGTGTCGTGCCAGTGTGAGAGTGTAACACCAGTGGAGGACCCAATGGCTGTTACATCGTAGGGGTCCCAGTGGGCTGATGCACTTTTCTCCCTCTTTCTAGATGTGCTGTGGCTCTAGTGATGGTGTATGTGCTGCTCACACTTAATGCAAGAGGGACTTGAGGCTCAGAAAGATGTTAATGAGTGTTACAAAGCTTGGGGGTGGGAGGGGAGGTATGGACCCAGCTGTCCCCAAGATAAGAGCTGTGCCTGTATGCTGAATTTCTTTGTACTACCCTGCTGCACAGTTAGGCTTGTTTGTTTGGAGCTGTTGTATCAACGATAAATTTATTACTTACAAAAAAAGGCAAGCCTGAAATTTTCTGCTCAAGTGTCCTAAACAAAGAAATGTTTCCATTATCTGTAAAAGAAGCTACTAAGTGTCCTTCTTGCTCCCTCCTTACTCAATCACTACTGACTGGAGAGTGCAACTTTCTGGTTTTTTATCCTCATGCCTCAGTTTTCATCTAGCATGTCAAAGAGGAAAATAATTATTAACACTTCTTATTTCATTTAAAGGCCACAGAAAGGTGATGTGCCTTTGGTGTTAATTGCCTGATTAATAGCAGTATCAGGAACAGGGTTATGATTCTCTGCACTCTTAGAAGGGCAGGGACTTTCCCAGAAACCTGTGTACCATGTCCAACAAAACACTGATGCTCAGCAACATGGAAACTCTTCTACTTGCCCTTGCATCAGCACTTGCATGCCTCTCCTAGCTGGGGTGGTTTGAGTTTCTTCAGTATGTGAACTTTATATCTGTACAGTGTTCCTGAAAAGTAATGAAGTTGTTTTTCTGAGGGGACTTCTGAGGCAAAAGGTAGTTCAGGGAAGCGTGAAAACAGGTCTACCAAACTGTGTGCAGCTTTTGCCCAGCAGAACCTCCATCCAGCCCAGGCAAAGAAACTCATATTTCCCTGTCTTTGAGGAGCAACTTTTTAGAATCATTCCTCATCCTTTCCCTCAGTAGGGAAGCCTGCTACTGCAGAAGCGTATGTTGGGCTTGAGACTCTCAAAATGACAGGGAAGCATGTGGGAGGGAGTGATAGCTGGGAAAAGAAAAAGTGGGGTGAGAGAAGCAGAGGTTGCTGGGCAAAATTTTCCTGGTTTAAGCTAGAAAAGCATACTTTTTAATGAATTCTGCTTAAAATGAACTTGTGAGAGACAGAAATAGTACTAGGGGAGCAGACAAGTGATAAGCAGCATGTTAAGGAAACTATTCCTATTGAAAAGTATTTCTTGTTCCCTTCTGCAGCTGTCTTCAACACCTTTGTGGAATTTTCTCACCAAAGCCTCTACTGTGAGTGGGAAAAGTTGTATTTGTGGTATGAGTAGATGTTAAAACAGCTGCTTTATATAGCCGACACAGCTTAAAAGCTGTATAGTCAGCTTCAGAAATGTTTCCTTAACTTACTTAGTCTCAAGACAAAAATATTTTTAATACAAAGGAGCTCATAATGCAAGGGAGTTGATTTGCTCAGGCAAATTTTATCCATCTGTTAAACTCTCTGGTTATTTTTAACTGAAATTTTACATCCATATTTCTACTTCATTCAGAGGCAACGCTTGCTTTGTATGAGAAGAATGACCAGAGAACTTGTTCTTGTGCTCTAACAGAAGCATTACCATGCCACGAGCACAAAATAGTTATGAAACTGAAGGCAGATCCGTTGAATGGCTGATGCTCTTGCAACATGATTTTTTTGGCTCGCAGAGCCTGAAAACAGAAAATTTTCATACAGATGACTCTGGATCCACATCCAAGCTTGAAATCTAATTGTTGTGAGAAATAAATGTGGTGGTCTCAGGCAACTCCTTTGTGAAAATGGTCAACATCAAAGAAAATAAGAAACCCAGACTGATTAAATATATAGTTAAGTCTGAGATTAAAAGGACAGGTTTAGCTATTCAGCTAAATATAATATGTAATATGGCCCTAGTTAAAAATATTTCCTTACTCATACTCTATAAATAACATCGTAAGTATGGTTTATACTTTGTCTAAACACCCATTCTTCGCTTCTGTTCTAGCCTGTTTGCACTCCTCATCTCTGACTGCACTGGGTCTGGTGAGGCATCTCTCTTATTTTCAATGGATCTCTTTTGCTTGCTTTAGTGGCCAGTGAATGGTTCATGGATTGCAGAACGGGGAACTTTTAGTTCATGATGCCACATGAGCAGCGGGATTTCTTATTGCAAACCTGTATGTTGCATTTGGTCCTATTACACAGAGCCTTGTAATACTGTGCCAGTCATAGTTATGGCTTGGCAAATACTCCTGCCCAGCTGGGAGAGGAGGGGGGAGGCAAGAATAAGGAAGAGGAGAATAGTAAGCATTCTTTCACTTTCCTTCCTTCACTGTGTTTATGGACACTTAGAACAAAGTGGTGGTAGCACTAATGCGTTCAAACTCCTGAAACCGCACTAGTGAACCACAAAAAAACAGTTTAAAGAAAGTATAAACTCATGGAATGTTCTTTTGTGTTCTCCTGCGTGCATTGCAGTTTCTTTGAGAAAGAAAAGGAATTGCTTTACTGCCTTAAAAATCCTGGAAAGAAAAATAGTTTAGAATTGGGAAAGCTTGTACTTGGCCATGAAAGTCAGAGTTTGCATTGATGGTTCTTATGTTAGTCTTACCAACTTCAGTCTGTGACACAGAAGTTAGGATCCTGCTAAAAATTGTGGTTCAGTAGAGCCTGATATTTATTTTCTTTTACTAGAAATAACAGTGTGACCAAAGTAGGGTTATTATATTGGCATATCTTGAAATTTCTTAGAATTTGCATTTCATTATTTAATATTATTTTATTTATGCAACTCTACCTTCTGTTTGTTTTATTTGGAGATCAGTCTGTAGTGCTGTATTTTCTTTCTTAGGAGGAAGGCATGCTAGATTTGTTTCATGAATATTTTTCCCGCATGTGTTTTAGTGTGCAGGTACTGCAGAACTTAAATGCTGTGTTATTACAGGACTTTTACTGTAGGAGAAGTAAGACGTAGTCTCCTTCTGGAGAAAACAAGATCAGTAATACATGTGTGTGAATATAGAAATAATATTCCAGGTTACACATAGTTTTATCAACATGATAAGGATGCCACTTTTCATGCATGACATGAAGCTGAAGCTTTTCAGCTTTCTTCCTTGCCTTGCTTGTGAGAATTTGTGTGCTCCCGGTAAAGTAAAAATGAATAAGGAATGGATATAAAGAATTAAAACACTTACTACTGGATCTCCTTTATCCATGATGTTCACATGAGCCAGTTTTGATGTTTCTCCTGCATCTGTGGTAATAGATAGCTATTATTAAGCAAGGATTGGAGTAGTTAATAAGTTCTGTGGATAAGAAGAGTTAAATAACCCAGTAGATTGATCCAAAATACTTTCTATGTGTTTCATGCAAGCTTTTCTCAAGGTGGAAATGGCCAGGTTGCCTGTGGATGCAGGTACCAATGTGCCTATGAAGAAATTGGTATGAGGTGCTGTTGAAAGTAACTTGGATTTCCCTGAGTGCCCTCCTCTTGGAATTTGGGAGCTCAGGCAGCAGTGAATGTGCTTTGTGCTTCCAACTGCTTAAATATTTTCATAAGTTGTTGCATGTGAACTCACTAATGACTTTCTGATAAGCTCTGTATTGAATTCACCTTGAGAGGAGTACAGAGACAGTGTTTGAGCACGCAAGGATGAGGTTAGCCCACCAAAGCCCACCTGTAGTTGAATCTAGCAAAGGATGCAGAGGGGAACAGGAAGGGCTCCTACAACTGTATCAGCAGCAAGAGCAAGGAGATTGAGAGCCTGCTGCTGAAGAGGGCCTCAGAAAAGGCTGAGGTACTTAAAGCCACCTTCACCTCAGCCTATACTGGTGAGATTTGTCTTCAGAAATTCCCAGAAAGGAACCCATCACCAGGGCCAGACTGTTCCCCTTAATACCTAGTTACAGGACAGGAGACAGTAATGACAGATCGAAATACAGGAAATTCCACTAAACCTCAGAAAACCCTTTTCATATAGGGGTGACTGAATACTGGCACAGGTTTCCCTAGGATATGCAAAACAATTCCTGATCACTCTGGTCCAGCTGTCCCTGCTCTGAGCAGGGGATTGGAGTGGACAAGAGGCTCTGCTGCGTGCCTTTCTGCCCCACTATGCAGTGGGGATATGTTCCTCGGGTCTCATGGCATGTGCTGTCCTTTTAGAAACTTGGTTAGGAGTAGGAGTGAAGAGTCAACTCTAGTGTAAAGCTTGGAAAAAATGTGATGGACATGACAGACATGCTGCTGATTAGTGGCAGCTGTAGGAAGAGAGGCTGGGCCCTAGCATCAGTCTCAGTGTGAAGGAGATTGATATGTCAAAATTGCATGTCACATCTATGAATCACTTGTAAGACTTGACTTTTTTTCCAGGATTCTGAAAAATTGTTTTCTAGGAACTGATTAATTAACATGCAAGACCATTTTTTTATGTTGCAAAAGGAAAGGTAAACTACCCAGATGCTAACTGTATAACTTCAGACACTATGAGTCTTACTTGCTGAGGAGTAAGCTACAAGGTGGAATATGCTGCTGCAAACTTTTCTTGATCATGGTGTCCTTTGTATAGGTTTCTTTAGTGGCTGTGTGAAATCTACTATTGTCTTGCATCGTGTCATTCTCAAGGAAGGATACAGTGAATGGCTAAAGAGAAAAATAAGTAGTGACTTCGGTAAAAAAACGTGAGTTTGCTTTATGCACAATTAATTAATATCGTTGGACTTGAGCCTAGGAATCAGGATAATGTATGCTTCTAACATACTGTAGCTGAAAACATTTAGAAATAGTGTTTTATTAGCTTCTGTATGTATTCTACAGAAATAAGTTTTCCCAAAAGGAGTCTTGGATGATGTCTGAGTGTGAGGGAGAAAAAGATTGGATAGCTAATCCAAGAGAGAATGCATATGGTTATGCTGGGAAGGGAATGCTCCTTAGCAGTGCTGGTTATCATTTACCACTTTTAGCACAATTGCTTTTTTCCGCTTCGTGGTATGTTTTCCCTCTTGGGTCAGTAGGAGAGCAGTTTCTTAGTACAGGGAAGTAGTACAGTAAATCCATTGTGCCTCTAGGATGTATTAACTTCAAAAGATATGATGCCTCAGTCTCCTACTGAAAGATAGACAGAATCTAGCATGCTTGTTTGTTGGGTTTTTTTCCCCTCTTAACTGCAATGTGATTTTTATCTTGCAAAGGCATGGTCTGATTCTTTCAAGTGAAAAATATTGAAGCAGATTTGTTTCAATGAAATTGATACCTCTGGCAAGTTGGATCTAATTCAGATGGCTGTGCCAAGGATGAGGGTCCTGAAGCTTAAGGAGACAAAAGAAAACAAAGAATTTTTTCAATTAGAGCTTAACTTTTAAAAAAATAGAGTAAACTGAGCTTAAAATTACACGTGAATTAAGAGCTGTTGTGTTAATTTTTTTTTACTAAGATGAGCAGCAATATTCTGAGATTTTCCTTCATTTCAATGACATTCATATTTGGCATTGGTAAGCATTCCTATCTAAAAGAAATTTTCTTGGTTTTTGCAGCACTTCTGTTTGCTGGAGTGAAGGAGGAGCAATTTGAATACTTGTGCATTCCTTTTCCTACAGTCCCTCTGTAAATGTGTGTGTTAATTAGATCTTGTCAACAGACAAAGAGATTCTGAGGAAGTTTTAAAGGAAACCTTCAAAGGGTCAAGACTAAAAGTATCAGGGCAGGCTCTGATATCTTTGCAGAACTTTAATGGATGTAGTGATGTTGCAAGTTACAAAGAATTCATTTGAATAATTTAAGACATAGAATTGAGGTATGTAATTGCATTTAATTGATTTTTCTTAATTTGCCCGCTCTTTTCAAGTATCTAAATAGATTATAGAAGTCTTACTTGTGATAGTCTTCATGTAAACAGATACCAAATACTTTTAAAATGCAAAGACCTAGCTTTCTAATCGCTGCACCTCTCCCCACTGTGTTGCTACTGATTGCCTAAATCTCTGAAAAAAACTGAGTAGCAGGGAAAGGACAAACCAGCTAATAGTCATATCTCACCCTTTAACATGGAGTCTGCTGCTCGATCGCCACTGGAAGAGAGGTGAAGGAATTCTGGAAAAAATCAACAGCCCAAAACTAGGGAACAAAGGCAAATAAAAAGGATTGAATACTGCAAAGATATCTTGTGACCTTAGCAGAAGGGTGCCTGTCTGGTGAAATTTTAATCAAGTAGATTGAACAAGAGGGTAGCAAGTCTCTGATAAGGGGCCTCTATAATTTTCCTTTAAAACGTTTTCCACCCCTTGGAGTGGAGACACCCCTCTTAGCTGCAGGCCATGCAAAATGTACATTTCCTTTAGTAGGGTGCACTGTCCTACTTAAGAATGAAATTAGAATTTTTTTTGCTTTTTTCACTCCCTTTGATGCAAACCTCAGCTACATTAGTGGGTGATTGCACCCAGCCTGCAAGCACAAGCCAGGCCAAGAGGGTCTTCTTGAGGAGGAGGAACTGTGGTACTGCACCTCTGCCCAGCAGCTGTTTAAAGCTGATGATTCTCTGCTCTAAAAATAAACAGTGGCAGTAAAGAGAGTTGGGAATAAAGATAAACATTGATACTGTAAAGTGAATATTAGACTTAATATTGTGCATATTAATATTAATATGCTTTATATTGTGGACTTGAATGCCATTTTTACAAGGCTGTGCTTTGTTGCCCTGTGGAACTATACAGGCTTTTGCCAGCAGTAGGAAATTTTCCTCAAGTAACCTTTGGGTAAGAGTAGTTTCTCAGCACTTTGTGATGGCAACTCTATGATACACTCACAATGGGCATTCCCTTACCCACTGTGTTTGTTTTTCTATTCTACCCTTTCTTGGGAAGGCAGGAGTGTAAGCAATAGGACAGAGAATTTCTTCAGAAGTTGCTCTGCAAACTAAAAATTGGTCTGCATAATACACATATAGTATCTTACACTGTGACTTAGTTTTACTATTTCAGAAAATGCTAATGAGACTTCTTGTTGTTACATGTAGAAGATTTTTTTTTTAATTAGCTGTGCCATAGTTGGATTGTAATTTCCTTAGAAACTGAAGGGAGAAGTTTGAAGTTGAAAATCTAAATAATCAGAGCAATGTTGTAGAAGCAGTGCTTATCAGAACCAATGCTAAAAACCTAGCACCAATATCCTAAAAAGAATGCTTGAGACCAGAAAGAGCAAAGGGTCTTGAGATGATGTTCATAATTATTAAATATGAAGTAAACTTCATTAAATGCAAACTTTGGTTTTAGATAGACAAGAATTTACAAAGAAGGTACCTTTTATAGCTGTAGGGAAGAATGAGAAATTACTGGGGTTTTAAGCTTATTTCTGTCAGTGTGCTGTTCTCTGCACCACGTGAACAAGTATCTAGAGAAACAATTATGAATCAGATGGTATTCCAAAAAGTTAGCGGTGTTTAAAGCTCCAAGGAGGAATGTTTGAAATTGTAGGAATTTTTGAATATCTCTTTTGCTGTTCTGTTGAAGATTCAAGATTCAAATTATTTCTTTATTTGAATCTGGCTTTCTGAAAGTAAATATCAATATGGTCTGTTAATTTTGAAATACATTGAAATTGTCATCACGTAGTTGACAGTGACTACTAACAGTTAAGAAAACCCCATGATCTAAAGAGAACAAATAACTACTGCTTACTGTTGGATTCTCATCAAAATCCTTCTCTCTGTCTCAAAAATGCAGCTGACTGTAGCTGCCAGCTAATGTACAAACAGAACCGAGAGAGGGAACAGCTGCGCTCTGAAAAACAGCATAGCTCAAAGGCAGCAGCGCCTGCCTCAACGCCTCTGGTATTTGGTTTCAGGCTAGATTATATTTTCTATATATTTTGGAGTGCTTTTATATATGTAAGTAAGATTTTCTAGGGGATCTGTAGGATAGTGGATTTCTTAAAAGGAAAAAAATAAGTAGCAGCCTGTTGATTTTAAGAGTAGCTTCATCCCATTTTTTTCTTACCTTTGTACTTTTAACATTCCTTCCAAATTTCTGTAGCAGTCAGTGTTTGTTGAATAGGGTTTGTAGGTCCAGTATCTCTGAACCTACTTGGTGAGTGCATGTTGCCCAAAAAGGTCCTATGCCTGGTTTTCCTGGATTTTGAGGAATACCATCTAGAAATAGGTGGAAGGTTCCTAATAAAATATTTCTGCTTGGTGGGCTTCGGTGTTATGGGAACTGGGACCCCCTCATTAGAGAGCAAATATAGTGTGTCATGTTTCAGGTGGGACTGGAGCTGAATCCGCATATGGCAGATATAAAACAAGATAGCAAATGGTGGCTAAAATTAGGTCAATTACACTAACAGAAAAAAATTAAAGTGACGAGTATGAAGAGTGGTAAGTATGAAGGTATGCATTCATATTGTTTTTTGTGTGCATTGTGGCGTGCCAAATATCATTCTGTATCTCCTGAAATGCACATAGAGCTTGTTATAGGGAAGGAAGTTTTAGACATAGAAACTTCTAACAAACTATGTTCTAGTGAATGTAGATTCAATATTGCCATAAAATCTAACTCCGATGACTCCTTAAGTGGTTCTTGGTTTTTGTGTGATAAAATGACCTTCAGTTACTACCGAGAACACAAGCATTTTGTCTCTATTGCTATTGTGTGTTTTGCTCTGGATGACACAAGATACAGTATCTTATTTTTGAACTCCATAAAAACAAGCCTTAATGCTTTGTTTGCTTCAGGCCAAAAGAGCCTTTATTTCCTGTTTGCTATGGTTTAGCAAATGGACTGTATTTTAGAAAGGGTGTAACACTTGTATTTTCTAGGTGGTATGAATATAATTTTTCACTCAGAAAAAGAAAGTGTATTGTTTTGATTTCCTAAGAGGTAACTTGTTTCTGGGTTGATATTAGAAAGTTTACTGAGAGAGTAGGCTTTACTCTTCCTAGGGAGCATATGGTGTGTTGTTTTCTGCATAGAACCTGGTAATTTTCAAGGGCAAGACAGTTGCAACTTGTTCGCTCTTTTTAGAAACTTGGGTGTTGCTGTTGCCAAGCATACAAAGTAATGTTGTACATTGGTTTGTCATGAGGACATAGACATGGAGCCAGAATCTGTCTACTCCTTTGCTGACATCTTGCTCCTGGGAAGTCTTTCCTTGCTGGGACAGTGGCAGGCAGTCTGTCCCCAACCTTGCTGAACTGGATCCTTCACCTCACCTGGCACCATGAGGCACTGTCTGGTCAGAATAGTGGACCTCACCATGGAGTGTGGTTTTAAGGACAGTTTGTCTGACCTAAGACACATGAGTTCCCCCATAGATGGACAGGTAGCGTTAACTTAGTTGTTGGTAATAAATCCTTCAAGGGATATGTAAAAAATAGGCATCTGTGTTTCATAATTACTTCTGTGAACATTTTGATGCATTAGTAAACTTAATTGAAAGTGTATTTCAATTGACAGTGTCATAAATGAGTCTTCTGAGATCACAATTACTGCAATTTGGCACAAAATTAATACTTAAGGTAAACTTACTTTTAATTAGCACCATCATTTGTGCTTGCCATAACGTTGTGTTTGCGACATTTGACAGTTTAGGAAGAGAGGAAAAAAACTATTACAAAAGACTCCAAACTAGTAATTTGTTTTTAGTATTATGCCTCATAGGAAATTTATATTTATTGTATGAATACAGAAGGTACTTCTCTGAAGAAAGAAGAAGGTGAAAGATCTTTCTTCTCTGAAGAAAGGAAATTAGTGTTTTTCTTTGAATTCTCGTCATAAGGGAAAAAACCCAACCTGACTCTGTCTACTTCTAGTTTTCTGTGAAAAGTATTTAAAAATGTTATAATGGCAGGTGTGGTGGTCAAAATTACACTGAAGCAAAGGTGAAGAAAAGGAAAAGAGAAGGTTGGCAGTAGGAAGATAAAGTTTTGAAGGCTTTTCAGAAATTACAGCATTTTAGCTTTATTCATATTTTAGTTCAGATTTTTTTTTTTCTCTTACTTCAGTGTTCTGGAAATGTAGTGACTTGGGAATTTTGTCTGTTCTTAGATTTTAGCATGTACTTATTTGTTTTCTTCTGACATGCTGGAAGTTGGAAGGCTGTTGGGCTAGGTACATCTTTGACAAATTAGAAAGCTCTTTAGTTTTGTGAAATTATATTAATAATGTAATACAGATTTTTGTAGCAAAGCTTCTAGTAATACTGAACAGCTGGAAAAAATTACAAATGTTTAAAAACCAGAATAAACAGAGCAGAATTGTTTTGGACATGCTGTGCCATGTCTTCTGGTAATTGTGGGCCATGTCCTGGTCATGATGTTTGGAGAACATGTCCTGTAGAGTTGGAAGTAGAGTGATGGGTGCGAAGGAAGGCACTTGGAGTATACCAGAGGTGTGTGTTGGGCTGAGGTTGCCTGTCAGAGCTATGATTTTTCTGGTGGTGCCAAAGACTTCTTTAGGAATAGTGTAATCAGTATTTTCTGTTAAAATATTGAGTTAAGTTAGCTGAGTAATAGTAATTGGATGGGTGCTGAATAACTTTTGCTGACTATTGCAGAATGACTGGAGATGCCATTGTAGGCTGTGTGCAGTTCTTCCACTGTTGAATGCTACCATGAACATTGAAAATGTCTTGAAGGCTGTGAGAGGAAACACACAAGGGCTTTGTGGGTTATTGACCAGAAGGTATTTGTTCAGTCTTGCCAACAGTAGACCTAAGCTACATGCAAAATCCTGGCCCTTCTCCAAAACAGCTTGTGCTTCTTGTGCAAGGTTCCCTGTCTATTCTGGGCTCTGACTGTGAGTCCGGACAACCAGCCAGTGCCTCTCGCAATGGCACTGACTGCATTTGGACCAGTACCCTATAGCTCTACATCAGCTATTTTTGGGGTGTGTCACAATAAGTTGTTGTATATTGCAGTGAGTTTAGAAGCTGTTGACAAGGCACTTGGGATGTGGGGGCTGAAGAGGATGCTGTGTCATGCAACACCTGGATGCCTGCACCAGCCCTGAAACACACCAGGCATATGGCTTTCTTCCTATCCTGAGTCATGGACTTACAAGTGACAGGCTAACAAGCAACTGAACAGACTTGCTGGATCCCTTTGTGAGATGTGGGATAAACCATGTGCTGGCTAAATATAGGATATGTAAACTGTATTTACTTACATTTGACTTCAGATTTAGATGCAGATGTTGGGAGCCTGCACTGGTGAATTTTCTAAACAAATAATCTCCTGCTTGTCAAAAGGCAAGAGATTGGCCTTGATTATAATACCAATTCCCATGTGTTCTAGCTGGTTTGATCATGTTGCTTCAAATTGTGTTACCACCTGAATGCAAAAGCAAACGTTTTGTAGGGTTTTCTTGGGGTTTTTTTTGTTGTTGTTTTTTGCGTTTTTTTATGATGGTAATAAAACTGGGAGTTTAAAATTCAAGAAATCTATTACATTGGATGATAGAGTCCATTTTGCAAAACTTGAAAATGGCATTTACAAAAGCTGGAAATGATAAACTGAATTTGAATTTTGGAGATGCTTTTTAGGTTGGTGAAACCTGATTGCGGCAAACTTCTTGATTTGAGTACTGCCAAGTTCCCTTGGAGGGCTGTTGTTGTCTTTTGAACTTTGCAGATGTCACATTTTTTTAGTGCATTGTATGGAAGCATTGAAAATATGTGCATCAAATGGTAGTTTTATGGAAGCATTTGTAGCATAAAACTAAGAGTGAAAGCAATGTTCTGTCATGTGTATCTGCCCAGACGGCAAAAAACTTTGCAATACTGTGGTTAAGATGTTTTGTTTCAATTTTTTTTCCTGTGTGTTAGGGCTGTTGACATTTTAGGAATTCTTGTGGCAACTGTTCAGTGGAGGAAAACATGATTGGAGGCTTGGGATGGGGGAGACAACCCACATTCTATATATACCTCTACTACCGGATATATTTGGTATGCTGTTTAAAATAACTTACCTTTCTTTTCCCTTTCGATAAGCATATGGGCTGAACTGTTTGTTTTTGAATAGTAAGCCACACTGGTGGTTCTAGATCGGTAATTACTGGAAAAGCTCTGAATATAATCAAACCTACTCTTTCACCATTGCCTGAATTGGACTGAAATAAGCAGCTTTTAATAGCACATATCAGCAAACCTGCTTTGTTCAGAAGTTGTTGACTTTGTCTTCTTACACTTGAATTTTAAAATTCAGCTGGAGCTTCAACACAAGGGTTGTTTTTTCTCTGTTTGTTAGTTCTTGTGTTGTCAAGAGTAGAAAGAAACTAGTAAAAGAAAAGGTCTAATGCTGAACCAATGCCAAATTTGATTAATATTTTCAGTGGCATAAAATGAGGTGCTGTTTGTCAGAAGTCTGCAAGCTTGTGATGTTTTCTTGTTACAAGTGGTTTGGTTTTTGGTTTTTGTTTTTGTGGTTTTTTGGGGTTTTTTTGTGGTTTTTTTTTTTTTTTTTTTTTTTTTTTTTTTTTTTTTTTTTTTTTTTTTTTTTTGTTTTTTTTTTTTTTTTTTTTTTTTTTTGGTGGTACTGCTATTGTATTGCAATTTAAGACATAATTCAGCATAAGAAGTAAAACTTCTGTGGAGTNTTTTGTTTTGTTTTTTTTTGTTTTGTTTTTTATTGCTGACCACCATACATTATTTGCAGATTAAAATGATGAAGGAGAGAGGAGAAGTTAAAGAGAAAAACTTGGTGATCAATATTTTGGAAGTATCTGAAGTAGGTTTTATTGAAATAGAGATTGTCTGTAGCTCTGAGGCAGCTGTGGCTCTTTGCATTTTGTACCAATTGGTGCCTCTGTGTTGATTGAGCTGTAAGGTGAAGGACTGGATTTGTGTGTGTGACAGTCTTGTGTTGAGTCCCTTCTCTGTCTATTTAGGTATAGGTGGAGCAGTAAGCTGTAAACACTAGTGGCAACAGTAATAGTGGTGAAACTTTTTGGGGCAGGTCTTTTAACCTCTGGTGTTACCTGAACAACAGCATGAGATTATGGAGGGAATTGGGTTGGGTGGGTGTAGCCCAGTAGTTGAAATCACTGCCCTTGCATTTTCTTCTAAGGGTACTCATGATCCATAAACAAATCACCACATTATAAGAAGCTATTAAGCTATTAGAGAGCATCCAGAGGAGGGCAATGCAGATAGCCAAGGATTTTGAGGGGAAGTCAGGTGGTAGGAGTGGCTGAGGTCACTTGGTCTCTTCAGCCTGGAGGAGACTGAGGGAGACCTCATTGACGTCTACAACTTCCTTTAGAGAGGAGAAGGAGGGACAGACACTGATATTTCTTCTGTGGTGCCCCAAGGGAATGGCCTGAAGTCAGGGGGGCGTAAGCTGGCGGTATCAGGAAAAGGTTCTTCACCCAGAGGATGTTTGGGAACAGACTCCCTAGAGAAGTGGGCACAGCACCAGCCTGGCAGAGTTCAAGAAGCATTCGACAAAGCTCTCAGGCACAGGGTGTGGCTCTTGGTGATGGTGCTGTGCAGGGCCAGGAGTTGGACTCAATGATCCTGATGGGTCCCTTCCAACTCAGCACATTCTGTGAATTAAAGCTTATAGGCTTGTTCCTAAATGCTCTGTTTGAGGATGCTTTTATGGAGATCATCTTACTGGGGAAAAAAAATAACAATAGTATCAGGTAGGTTGTCCAGCTGCCAAACTGCAGGGATGAAATTGTAGAATGCTATTTTAATATTTCTCTTGAATAGAGCTACAGATATGAGGGATGTAATACAGAAATCAAAGCTAGGAATACAGGAGGGTAAGACCCTACAATCCAATTCCATACTAATGAAAGCAATTATTTCCTATAATCAATTTAATAACTATTTTAAAACTAGGTAGATTTGTTTACTTCTTCATTCTTACTGGAAACATGTTACCAAGCAACTCTGTTTAGAAAATTCTCATACCCAACTGAAACTTTTAGCTCTGGCATCTTTATTTATCTTTGGTTTTGTGCTACAGTCTTTTTGTAGTTTAAAAAACTCTTGTTTATGTGAGCCTGTAAAAGCTAATGTAGCCCTTTCTCATTAAAAAAAACCAAAACAGCAACTTTTAGTTTCTGGCAGGAATTCCTCCTTTCCTCTGATGGTGCTGGTAACACCTCTTGCACCCATTACAGGGTGAATTACTTTCTGGAAAAATGGACAATAATGTTACATTTTACTTTTTATATAACCTCATGCAAAGCTCAAGTTGTATTAGTTCTTCCTTTTTTCCACTGGACATAACTTTCCTGAGGCACACTATGTTCCTGTTTGGTTTTTTTAACATTCATTATCATCTGGATATGGACTTGTTGATCAATCCATTGTTCCCAGGTGGAAAGCTCATGTCCTGTTAGGGAGGGTTTCTCAGTGTGAAGTTTTGTAGTTACGTCTCATTTCTGTTATTCTAATCCTCAGCATTACCACAGTTCTCCATAGATCAAGTTGTAATCAACCTCCGATGACAATTCCTTTCAGGTTTGTGTCACCAGGGACCATCATTATATCTGTCCTAACCTTTGTTCCAAAGTAATTACCAAAATTATGCCATTTTGATTATAGACTGCAACATGTCCAAACTAAGGTGGTGCAACGTTTGGTTCTTAGACAACTACAAACTTTTTTCTCTTTCTTCTGTAGGAATGATTAAGTTCAGAGCAGAGAGCCAAATTCTGTTGTGTTTTGGTTTGGTATTGATTTACAGTAAATATATGAAACTCTATTCCTTTGAGTGTCAGACTAAGGTCAAACAAGTTATTCTCTTGGAATTTTTTTCCCTTTGAATATTTCAGTTATTTTAAACTGCAAATGTATTTGTAATATATGAACACACAAATGGAAATCGTGTAAGTCTAAGATGGATGACAGCAGGGAACACTCTTAAGATGACTGATTTGAACTAGGTAAGTGCTGCCATTGCTTTTCCTCTCTGTTTCATGTGTGTTTTCTGCACTATACCCAAAGATGCTCTGTGGCAGTTTCTGTCCAGTGCATTCGTTCCACAACCCTGGCAGAGCTGGCAGGAGACCAAATTCGAGTTCAAAGGATGACATTCATGTGTGGGTGATTGCTCTGACTGGGTCTTGAAAGATTTGTCAAGTCATTAGTTGTTAATTTCTCAAGCAGAAACATGAAACAGTATTATTTTTTACATTAAATCTAGTACATCATTGAACTACAGGTATTTAATATTTTTCTATTTTATTTTAAAATATTGAAGTGATATTGATGAACCTCATTAAAGGAAGATTAGTTTTGTAATCCACAATCTTAGAAGATCGTGATAGAGTAGGATACCTGAACTAAAGTGTGAGCAGTATTTATCTGGTGTGGCAGTTTCTTTGTATGTTGTTTGGATTTAGAGAAAGGATTGAAATACTTTCCGCCTTACTGTGCTGAAAAGTCTTCTTGGTGGTATGAAGCCATTTCAACAGTTGCTGTAAGATCTCTGGATTTGTTGGTTTCATTTATGAATAAATACCACAAGTAAAATATTAGTGTTAGGTGTAAACTGTCCCTCTTTCCCTTTTCATGTACAAAATACAATGCATCTGACTCTGGATATTATTGGTTGCCTTCAGAAGACTTTCTGAGAAACATATGGAGTCATTTATGTGAGATACCAAAGTATCTTTCTTTTCATCATTAAAAAATGTGCCATACTTCTAACCCTTGGCCTCTGTCTCCTCCTATTTTTGTATGTCTGCTGAATCAAATGAACTGTGCATGATGAGGATCAATGTTTCTACCTCATAAAATCCAGGAGATCTGATCTGTTACGGAAAAGGACTGCACATCTGCAAGAGAAACTTTGTGTAGAACTTTAACATGTGGGTGGTCTCTTTTCTCTCTTGGAGTTTTCCAAGGTTGCCAAAGTACCTGAGTGTTTTATTGCAAAGGAATGATGTTTCTTCTGATGTTTTCTTGTGCTGAAGGTGGGAAATGTTTGTCCCTGAATTTAGAGGTAGAGGGAGAACTAGGATGAATTTCATTCTGGGGCAGGAAAGCCCTGTTAAAGAAACTTCCAAGTCTGCTTTGTTTGAGATTGGCCTAAATCACCCTAATTAGGATGTAGCCCTGGAATGGGTGTATCAGCTCTTGTTCCGCCTGTTGAATTAAGCAATGATAACATGGCAATTGGCTGCTTGGAAAATAACATCTGCTGTTCGAAAACTTGCTAAAATGCCTTAAGTGTATTTCGTTTGCTTTCTTACAGCAGTTGTTTCTATCTGTTAAATGACAAAAAAGTTGTCTAGATGCTGGGAAGTGAATTAAGTTTTTTGAAAGACGTAAGCAGTTTGCTCAGTACTGCTGAAACTGACTGCAGATTTGTCAGGTACTCTTGCTTTCGTTCTGAGCAGCGAATTAGACCAGCTGGCAGTGTCTTATCTGATGGAGTGAATTTTGTACTCCAGTAAGTGGAGAATACAGTAGAGATTTTAGTCCTTGTTGTAACGATCTTTAAAGTGTTTGAGCATATGCAGCTTTGGCTTTTGCATACTTATGTGCTTCTCTTGCTTACTTGCATGCGGTGAGAAAGATGTAAACAGCAGTGAATCTGGATCAGAGGTGATGCTTCTGTCAAACAGTTGAAGTCCTTCTCTCTTGAAACAAGATTTTTACTCCTTGCAAGTTACTATTTCTTTGTTACTAGTTTTTCTAGTTTTATGTGGCAGAAAGTGGGACTTTTGAGTGCAGTTGCCTTTACTGGTGGTTCTCTAGAAAATGACTGCTGTGTGAAGCCAGCAGAAAGCTCTTCTGCTGTTAGTGTGCTGGTGGCAGTTGTTATGAAGTAGGTCAAAGGGGCCTGAAGATACACAAAAATATGAGACACACGTGTTGGGTTTTTCATAGTGGATTAGATAAGAGAGTTACAATAGCAACAAAGAGGCAATAAACTCTGCTGCTTGCTGGAGTCCATAGGCTGTGGGGTTTCATGCATGTGCCTAAAGGTCTTACTGTACATTCAAATAATTTGCCTACAACATAGGGACTGTATAATAATGAAGGCTGCTACTTCAGTTGATGTTTCCCAGCAGGAATAAAAATTAGAATAATTTATTTAGGGAATACCTATTTCAATAAGAGTGCTGTCCACACTCTTGTACTCCGGAGGTGGGGGAAGAGGTGGTTGAATTGGCTGTTGCAGGAGGGAGCTCACACAGATGCAAGAGGAGATGCTCAGAGACCAAGCTGCAGAGAACGTGACACTTGCCACTGTGGCAGGTCCTCTCAGGAGGTGTGATGCCTTCGTTCCCTTCCCACATCCTGCATGCAGTCTTTGTTTACACAAGTGATTTTGCTCACACTGACAGGGTTACCCTGAGGACTGCAATGGTGGTTGTCTCATGGCTACTACTATTTGTGTGTCCTGATTTGGGCCGGGATAGAGTTAATTTTTTCCTTGTAGTTGGTATAGTGCTGTGGATTTCGATTTAGTATGGGAATAGTATTGATAACACACTGATGCTTTAGTTGTGCTAAGGAGTGCTTAGAATAAGTCAAGGACTTCTCAGTTTCTTTTTAATGAGAATGATGGCTGAAATATAAATATGAGAAGGAAGGAAGAGGGGGGAAATAAATCTGCAGAATGGTAAAATAATTAAATACAACAAATCAAGTTATTCGGTTTAAGACAAGGTGTCCTTTTTGGCTATATCCAGTCAAATATTTCCTGTATGAGAAATATGTATTTCCACAGAACTTACCTTCATGATTTATGGAAATCTTCCTGTCTGTGTGTGAGGAAGACATATGCAGTTCTTCTGTAGAACATTTTTTTTTTCATACAGAGGGTGATACCGTATGATGATCAAAGATGATAAGATTTCGAAGTCATGCTTTGACTTCTGCTACTATATACTTAATTCTTTGAATGTAGGTGTGCTGTTTCACTTCAAAAATACTTAATGATAGTGGCTGACATGTCAATATGGCTATCAACAAAATAGCAGTTTTAACTTACAGCTAATATTAACTTGCTACAGAGAGATGTCTAGTTGGAATCAGTCAGTACCTGCTATGAATTTCACTAAAATATTTGATATTAAATGTTGTGTCTGTAACCAAATGGAAAATTAGTCCTAATCCATAAATCAAAAGCAGAATATTTAAAGACTAAAGTATTACCTATAGACTCTAATAAACAGCACGGTCCTGTTAAGCTTTTCGTGGCTGCTGCTTGGGTACTGTTGCTGGTATCAAGTTTAGCCATTTAAGGAGTACAGCTTGATTTGGTTGTTGGAATCTGAACAATCATCTCAGTCTTGCAGAGATAGATTGGTATTTTATATATTTAAATACCTATTTAAAATTTTGGCCTAAGCAGCAGTCACTATTTCACTAGTATGTTTGTGCCATTCAGATTTAGAATACTTGCAAATACTTAAATATAAAAAATTTAGCAATTGGGTAGG
>VWZS01003250.1:112017-300069 GCA_013397075.1 Rhabdornis inornatus | reverse complement strand
ATAAATCTTGTGTTATATATATATATATATATATACATATACATATATATATATCTGTCTTTTTCCTGTATATCACCATGCCCCTCAGACTGATGCTGTGGTAAGGGAGGAATGCTTTTCTCCTAATACTTGTGAGATGTACCTTTCAACACTTAGCTCTGCATAGTGCAGTTTTGAAAGCCGCATTTTTAGGAGGGTAAAAAAATCTGGAGAGAGTAGTGGAAGAGGAAAAAAGGCATAAAAATTATTTGAAGGCTGGAAAAAATACCCTGCAATGTGAAACTTGGTATTGATTTTGCATAAAGAAGACTGAGATGTAACTGGCCGACAGTGTTCAAGCACCTTTGCAGAGAGAAAATTCCACAGAAATTACAGTATGTGAGAAAGTAATAACAGGAAGCAATAGCTGGAAGCTGCAGTCAGATAAATTTGAATTGGGAGTAGCAATGATAATGAGATTATATGGAGAACGGGGGACAATCATAAGATATGTGACAAGAAAAATCTGTTGTGGAGAATCTGTAACAAGGTCATTATGAGTAGCATGTTCTTTTTTAAAAAGTTACGAGAAACATTTTGGCCTTTATATCCTGTTTGTGTAGAAGCTATGGAAAAAAAACCCCCACATTTCTTAATTAAGGGAGGAGAAAATGTTCTGGGAGGTTATCAAAAATGCAGGACAAAAACATTTCTTGTGGCACGGACTCAAAGATACATTTTTTCTAAAAACTAAAATGCATATGTTCTGGCAAATGGTAGAGTTCTAATACTCAGCACTCCAAAAAATCAGTCATTTTAATGCAACCTCATTGCGGCACTTTAGTTTTGAAATAAATCTGATTGTAATAATCTTTGTGAAAATAGTCTTAAGCTGTTTGACAAGGACCAATAGCTTTACTTCTTCCTTCAAAAATGGCATCTCCCATGAAAGGAGGAATACTCTGTAAATGCTTTAAAAGACTCTGCAGGTGGGAGAACAGGGCAGTAATTTGGAGGTAAAATTTCCTAACCTGTTGTGCATGACTGTGATATAAGAATAACTTTTTCTGGCCTTTGGGAGGGGAGAAAAGTCTGATTTCAGGAAAGAATGAACTTCATGTCATATTTTTGGCCTTGTTTGTTCACTCTATGTATTTTGCCCAAGGGTTATTTATACTCAGTGTGCTTAAGCTGGATACTTGACCCTATACAAAAATGAGGGTGCTGTGGGGCTTGGTATTATGAACAATTGTGGATGATAGCTTTCATAAAACAGCCTTAAAGAAGTAGCTTGTGTGGGAGTCAGAGTAGAGCTTATGGGCTCTGGCAGACGTTGTTACCATAAGATCTACAGAGATGTCATGGAAGAGATCAAGAGAGCTCTGGAAAAGCTGTGCAAGTAGTCACTGAGTGAATTTTTTAATGAGAGTGGTTTTCTATCTGTTTTTTCTTTGGCAAGATTCATTCCTTTTCACTGCAAGGGAGGAAGAAATATTGCAGGCACAGTGTCCGAGGAGAAATGTGGGCAAGGGATGGTGATTCACTGAGCCTGAAGCTGATGGAGCTGAGTTGGGTTTTGCAGATAAGGGCAGAGAGGAAGAGGGCTGGGGAGGAGGCAACAAGCCGGAGAGGCTGGCAGAGAGCACAACCAGCAGGTGAGGGTTGCCTTTGGTTGCCCCAGCCAGCCAGGTCTTGCAGCTGACAGCAGCAGTGGAGCAGGACTGGCCCAGAAGTGGAGCCAAGTGAACAGTGGAACAATCACAACTGCTCCTGGGAAATTCTTGTACATGCCAGGGCCAAGCTTTGCTTCTGCTTTTCTTGGATGTCTGTCTTGAGATTCTCATAGAAAACAGCAAGAAAGTTAGCATTGCATTGAATTGGGAGTTTGACCTCTTGAAAAAGGGGAGTTCAAAATCCAAAAGCAAAACATGTGAATTCTTGTGTTTTGAGAGCAGATGTCCAGTTTAATGCCATATACCTCCCCAAAGCACTGCATAATTCCATCCAGATCTAAACCAGTGCCAAATACCAGTGTCAGAGTTGGTGGCCTGTTTCTGAATTGGCCTTACATTACTTGAGCTCTCTTCAGATGGTCTGTAGTCAGTCTTTTCTCATAATGGTAGCTGAGCCTTTCATACTTTGGATCATAGTGTTTTGAACAACAGGACTAAAATTACTGAGTGATGGTTCTTTCCTTCTATATTCCTTAGTCTAAGATATTGGGAGAAGTAGAAAAATAGCCTTCTTTTACAACTGAATGATCTCAGCTTCTCTTCCTCAGTATTGCACTTAATTCTAGGGCTTCATGCTTCAGGAGTAACATGTATGCTTAGTATTACCAGTGTTAGCTGGTAGTGTGCCTGGAGATAGCTGTTTTGCTTTAGCTTGGGGTCGCCAAACAAGTTAATTTTCTGTATACAGAGGGATTTTAGAAAAACAAACATACTTGTTCATGTGAAAGTACTGTTAAGTCAGATGTGAGAGGTAACAATTTGGAAAGAAATGCATTGCCATTTGAAACTGTAACAAGGCAGAGAAATTTTCCCAACCTTAGAGATGATAAATCTTTCTCAAAAAAACACCCTGAAAGAAATGGTACAGTGTTTCTTCCCAGCTTGATATGGAAGTTAATGATGTTCTGTAGTGCTTGATCATCTCATTTGAATATTTGTGCTCTGGTTACAGTGAGCATGAGCTAGCTTTTCAAATTTAGAATGTTTATTTTGAAATTGACATTTGTGACTTTGGAGAAAAAATAATCCCTTAAAATTATGGTTGGGTTTACCGTGGCTTTTAGATATTGTGATATTGTTGTGTCTGAGTATTTTGTTGTGCACTTCATGATGTATTTACAGAGCAGTCGCAGATCAAAAGATGCAAATCCCCACTCTTGTAACCCAGCCTTTTATTTCGATAAAGCTGGAGATCTAATAAGATCACTACTTTATTAGCCAAAGAAAATTTACAAGAAAAAGCTGGAGGAAAGGCATAAATGCCTGCATTTAAATAATGGGATACCACAAATGAGTCTGGATTTGGTTATTTTTATTAGACAATGTAGAGACAACAAAAGAAGCAAATGGGCTCAGGCCATGCAAGGGAAGGTATTTACACGGACAGTGCTAGAAGGCTTCTTGCTTTCACCCTCTTCTTGATGAGATCTGTACCTCTATCTCAGCCCTTGTTTGTGAACAAATACTTCTGGGAAAGCATGCATCTCTGGTGTTAGAAAATCTTTTGTTTTTTTGTCAGACATTAGAAAGGAGAATGGTCATCTTTTTTTCTAAGAAAAAATAGGCATGGCTGCTATGCTTCTCTGCAAGGCACAATAGCCTGAGACATCTCTGTGAGTACAGCCTCTGGAAGAGGAAGGATATCATGGTGTAGAATGTTACCTAGCAAGTGTTATCCAGGGTAGCACCCCTAAAAAGTCTGTAAATAAACTAATCAGTGCAGAGAATGTCTGAAATGGATATTTTATCACAGCTGGACTAGCAAATGATGAAGGTCTCTTCTGTATTGAATGACTTGACTGCACCAGCAGCTAAAATCCACACCTCCTAAAGGAAGCCTCCTGTAGGTCAACTCCAGCCTCTAAGTTGCCTCTGAGACATACTTCAAATAAAAATTGGAAAGTTGGCACAAAAGCTGGGCTTACAGAGAAACCCAAATCATCATGTGTGACATCAGAAAGAAACTTCAGACTATTTTTGTGTTGTTGCACCAGAACTTTCTGTGTATCAGTATCCTCAAGTCAGGTACAAAACAATATCTGGAAATATTAGGCAAAAAAGAGCTCTTAGTTACATGCAGTTTGCAAGTTTATAGATTTACTTGTGTGGCCTTTATATTACCAAGGAAAAAGAGGACCTTAATCTATCTTTTGAAGTAAAGTCATTAAATTTGGAACAATTAGCACATCATCTGTATGTTCAAGACTTTGAGGATAAACAACTACCTAAATTCAGAATACATGAAGTAGTAACAGCATGACTCTTACATCTCACTGCAGTATATCCACATGATCACATTCCACTTTTGTTTTGCACAACTTCTCCTAAGGACTCACTCAAAACTTGGATTATGCTTTTAACATCCCATGATCCTGACATTCAACAATGTTGAGTTCACATAGTTAAATTTTCACTACTTAAAATAACAAAACAAAGCCACTAAATTAAAAAAAAAAAATGCAACCCCAACCCAAAACTTCTGTTAATTGAATTCAGATGTCTTGTTTGGAGAACATTCAATTAAGCACAAAAAAGGATAATTTTTAGTTCAGTGAAAAGGTGAGTTTTTAAGTTTTAATTTCTTTGTTTCTTGTTGTATAATTGTTTCTTATGTGTCTGAAAAGTGTCTGGGTAGCACAGGATCAAGATTTTGTTTGTATTGTCTTGCTTTCCTTTTTTTCTGCTTAGTCAAAAACAAGATTATGTTTTCAGCTCTAATTTCTGTGTCTAGCTTCAGAGTCAGTTTCAAAATAGATGTTTTGTTTTTACAAGTCTTCATAAATTTGAGATTTTAGAAGGGAAATGTTCAATTGTGTCTTTAGATTGCAGAAGATAGTGTCATATAAAAAAATTCACTTTGACCTTGTTTTTAACTTGTTGCCAGAAATGGTATTGGCATTATGAAAATAATGGTTTAGCTGGAGGTGTGTAGAAGTTAGTGTTTATTTGTGATAGTGCCGTGTGAAGCTACAGATGCGCAATAGCTGAAATATTGGTGCTGTTTCCCTCACTGCTTTCATGAGAAGTCATCACTCTTCATAATTAGTTGTTCTGCTGTCAAGGTAGGAAGATCACTGTGGGAGCAGGAGATTTCCTGTGACCACCCGGGCAGTCACAAGACAGTCTGCTATACCATCAGGACTGCTGCCAAGGACCAAGGAAGTAAAAGCAGTAGAGAAGCTGGAGCATGGGTGCAGGATTCTGTTGTATCAGTGATGCAGGGAGCCAGGCTGCCCTGGGCTTCACCAGATGCCAGTGTGAGACCAGTCCCAAAAGAGGCAGAGAGCAGGAGGGTGGGAGGGAAAAGCCTCCTGCTGGCAGCCCCAGTGTCCCCCTGGAGGCCATTTGTTCTTGCATTTGCAGTGGGTGCTCTGATGGGCAGCTTGCTTTTGTCAGCGTTTTTGTAAGTGATTGCTAACTGAGTGTTCGCTGTCTTCTGGACCTGGAAAGGAAGATGTTTCTGTCAGTTTTCTGGAAGCTTTAGGTGCACAAATGACACCAAGCTGTAGTTCAGGCAGGGTGTTTGTCTGCCTTGTGTCATCAGAAGATTGTTTCATTGGCTGCTCCATAACCCCAGCAGCCACTGTGTGCAAGGATTGCATGTTTCCTGATGCATCTGTACCTTGGCTTGTCCTGAAGGATCTTCCTCAGTATAATTGCTACTGTGGCTGCCCATGTGGCTGCTGCAAAAGCAGGGTGGCAAAAGGTCTGAGAGTTACTGTAGGACCATGGTGCCTCTGTATGAGACGGAGATTCCTGCAGGGTGTCTCTGAGCATGGGGAACCTTGTTTTCCATGATGGCCTTGCACAAGGATCCTGCGTGGGCAGGCTTGCAAAATGCTGCTGTGGGACTGCCAGCCAGGGCTCCATGGGATTAGGTTCATGCAGGCCCTGTGGAGGAGAGCATGATAGCTCAGCTGGGAATTCCACTTCTTGTGTGAAACAGGGAGGCAGGTGAGGTGTTGATGGGACTGTGAAGATGAATTGATGCCCACTTGCCACAGGTTGTTCACTTGCCGTGATGTGCAGCAAGAGGCTGTTTGGAGGTGTAGATTTAGTTTGTATTTCAACAGAAAGCTGTCAGTCTTAGATATTGCATGGTTAGAATGGTGGCTTGGGGCTTTTCTTTATTATTTCATTAAAACAGCGTTCCTAGCAGTTGAAGAAGCTGCAAAATTTTCAGTTAAAGTGTTCACTGGAAATGTAACTGGAGGATGGAGTATACTGAGAGATCAATTTAGCAAGCCTTCTGTTTAATTTGGCAAAATCTCAAATGCCATTGAATAGTAATGGGTTATTCAACTTTGGGTTATTCAGCTTTGGCTTTGAATGTTTTCTCTCCCTGTACTGTTTTTCCTTGTTGCTGATCAGATGAATGACTGAATCAAAAGGTCTTTGGGAAGAAGCACATCAGCAGCAATACCACAGCTCTCCCATTGTATGGCACAGGATGCTCTTATCAGTCAAGAAGTATTGTTTTTTAGGGTATTTTGCAGAGTAAGGATTTCTGCGAAAGTGAAAGCAGGAGTTTAAATAGAAGTGTGCATTTGAGTTTTCTAAAAACAGCCGTATGAAGAGAAAGCAAATGGGTTTCAGTGGAAGCAAAAAGAAAATCTCGAAGCATCTTATAATTCCTGTGTCTCCACACTTCAAGACTTAAACAGAAGTCTCTGAAGTAAGCAGCTTCTCATGATTCCTACTTTTGAAATGTGTTGTTTCAATTGAGAGCTGCTAGAAATGAAAATACAGTCAGGAACTGTATCTCAGTGAGTTATTTCATATATGCCACATTGTAGCTTTGGACTATGCAAAGATGCATTTGCTAATTTGGTCATTAATTCAAGTTAAAACCACCATTTTGCTATCAGCAATATAAACACTGCTGTTCAAGTGCTTTACACGATGTGTGGAAAAGCCAGAGGGTGAATGCTGTGTGCTGGGAACAACGAACTTCATGCAACTGAACTTGATGCAACTGTTCAGGACTCAGAGGTTGTGGTGTGTAGGTGTAGAAGAGGAGATTATAGGTGACCTTGCCCCTGATAAGTCACAGTTGTACTAATTACCAAAGAAGAGGAATAGCCTTGCCTTTAATGGGTTGCAGCTGTGACAAATAAATATAAGTGTGATAAAAGGGGTGGGTTGGCTGACTAGGAGGATCTTGGAGGCAGAGGGCCTGGAGGAGGACAACTTTGAAGAGGTAGAAGAGTTCTGAAGAAGAAGGAACGATCCAGAGAAACAGACACAGAGAAGAATGAAACAAGGAAGAGAGTTGCTGGAATAAAAGATCTGCTGTGAGGTCAGTCTGGGTCTGACGGAGTCAGAGCCTGCTGTTGGAGCCTGCAGTCATAGCTGAGCTGGGTGAAAGCCTGTGGTCAGAGTCCAGCAGGAAATAGCCAGCAGTCAGTCTGCAGCTGGACCCTACAGTAAGGGCTTGCTGTAGTCAGAGTCAGGATGATAAAGCTGTAAAGAAGAATAAACCAGTACCCTTTTCATGTTCTTGAATGAGAGTCTCTGTCTTGGCTCATTTCTACCCCTAACGAGAGGTCTGCTGCAACAGTGGTGAAAGCTGCTCATGCAGTGTGAGATGTGGCACCTCCCGGTGCTGCTCAAGAGTGGAATGTGGCACTGCTGAGATCCCTCTCTGGTCTGGTCACTGTGCCTGGAGGAGGTGCCTGGAGGGTGCTGCTGGGGTGTCACCAGGGCTGCAGAGTGGCACTGGCAGCTCAGTGATACAGGTGCACTGTTTGCACCAGGTACAGCTCAGGGCAGGTTTGGAGAAGGCAGAGGGATGATCATGTGCTGGTTGTGGTGGTCTCTTGGGATGCTGAGGGTAATGATAGTTTGAAATAGGGTCTGGTTGCTTGATGTGGTTGTGTGTCTTTCAGGGTGTGCTAGAATGCAGTACTGCCATTACAATTGGAAACCTGGTAGTGTTTTATAGAAGTGAGTTTTCATTGCTGTATTTAACTCTGCCTCCATTAGGAGATACTCTTTATTGATGAGAATGCTAGTAATAAGAATATTTTTCATATACTATGGTGCTACAGCTATTATGACATATCTTAAGGAAGGTGTTCATTAAGGAACAGTACTTTGGTTCTGAGCAATATCTGTTTTAGTGCTTAGAAAGGGGAAATGTAATATTTTGATTATATTTGCAGAGGATTCTGAAGTAAAGATACTGTAAGGATACCAGAAAGGGCAGAGATGCATTATTCAGAATAATGTAGAAATAATACATTGACAGTAAATAACAGGTCAGTTGTGGAAAAAAATATGGAACTGTCATACTTGCAGACAAATAGTTAAAATACCAAAACTGCATAATGTTCTGGGTCCTAAATGGTATAATAAGAACGGAAGTCAAGTAAAAAAACAGATTGAGTGCCAGATTGCAAGGAAGTAAAAAATACTATAATTTTAACTGTGTAAAAACAGTGTTATGTTAAATGTGAAGATACTCTTCCGCTTGTAACAGCAAAGAAACTTCTCATCAATGAAGACATCATAACCGAGTTTCTGATACTTTTGTCCTGCCTTTATGGGTTTCCTGAAAAGTGTGAACTGCCTTCACTTACTTCTGTACTGAAAACAATTTTTGAGATTGTCAAATGCCTGTTTCTATGTGATAGTTTTAACAGAAACTGTAGTTCATCCAGGATATTGCTCAGCAGCTGGGAGGAGTAGAACTGCTCTCCCCTTTGTGATCTTGGAGTGACTAAATTGTTCCTAGATTTTAGTTGTACTATGAAATCACATTTCCCAGCCTTCCCTAAATGCTACTAACCTACATTGCTGTCCTGTTCTTTCTAGGTGAAGTCACTGCTGACTAGCAATGTAATATAAAGTAATACAAACATGTTAAAGTTCTTGAAGCTTCTGAGTTGTCTTTTATTTGTGTTGTACACTTACAGATGTATGCATGCTTTGGAAAGGGTGCATTGATTGATTGCCTGGTATTTTTGTGTTAATATTGTCGGAATATTGCACAAAAAGTAAAGTGTGAGAAAAGTCCACCTTGTAACAGCTCAGGTTGGTGCAGGAAATCCCTCTTTCCTTCAGAGGAGAAACTATTCTGAGTAACCAAATCTTAAGTAGCTGAAAGTTTCCAATGATTTCAGCACTGTCTTCCTGCAGAAATTATTCTGAATGTTTATGTGGGTTCTGATGATTTGAGTGTCTGTTCTGCAGAACAGCTAAGAAATTAGCATCAGTAATAAGTACCTAGGTAAATGGTGGTTTTCACTAGTTTTTTCTTTCTGGGTTGTGGGTGTTGTTTTTCGGGTTTTTTTTGTGATTTGTGGCTAGAGCACCATTATCTAATGTGATGAACCTATTTGCTTCTGGTGCATCATCTGCATTAGCCCCAGCAATGGTACCAGTGTTGGCCAATGAATAGGATCTGTTGAATCCACAAGTTGGAGAAACAACTATGGAAGTCCAAAAACTTTTTAGCCACTGTTCATCTTAATATTTGTTTTCTAGTTCATTTATGCTAAAAGAGGAAAGGGATCCACCTGATGCTGTAATGTTGTACTCCACGTTTCTTGGCACTGATGTGCACTGCCCTTTTTCTCTGTTGGCTCCCACAGTAACTTGGAATGTGTTTACATTCAGATGTGTCCAAATTACACATCCAGAGAAGATGAACAAACATGGTGAAAGGTTTTTGATGAAACCTAGAGGAGAAAATCCTATGAGGTGTATCTAAGGAAACTGGCATTGTTTAGCTTGGTGACCCTATCACTCTTTCACCTGAAAGAAGGTTGTAGCAAGCTGGGGGTATGTCTCTTCTAAGCAATAGGACAAGAGAAAGTGCCCTGGCTTAAGTTGTGCCGGGGAGGTTTCAATTGGATATTAGAAAACATTTATCCACTGAAACGGTAGCATTGGAGCAGGCTATTTAGAAGATGTGTAGATGTGGTGTCTAGGGACGTGGTTTAGTGGTATACTTGGCAGTACTATGTTAATGGCTAGGCTTAATGATCTGGTCTTTTCCAACCAAAATGATTCTGCAGTCTGAACCAAGGCTTGAGACTCCTGGGAGCTGTGGACATTGGCAGTTGTGAACACTGTCTCAGACTGTAGATACTTAACTTAAAGAAAGTTGTCCTGCTGTTGCTGGTAGCACTCCCAGATTCAGCAGTAATGGTGGAAGAGGTTGAGGACATGGCCTGATCCCTTGGATAACGCTGGCATTTTGCATGGAGTCTGGGCTTTTCCTGGGGTCTGTGTACCTGCAGTAGTCTAGAAGGATGCAGCATAGGACAGATTTTTGCAATGTTGGTGATGAGGTGCTGATATCCATGTTTCTGCTTGTTTGGTTATTTCTTCTCTTGGGGAATTCACAGGGGATGACCTCTGCTAGTTAATAGCTTGCAGGCATGGTACTTAAAGTTTTACTAAGCACTCAGCAATTGCCATGAGACTACATGGTGAAAATGGATCCTGTCATTCAGCTGCATTATAAAAAGGGAGAATATCATCAAAGCTGTGGTTTGTTGAGTGCAGAAAGAAGCACAAGGCCCTGAAATCTTTTCCTTAACTGAAGGTGGCAGGAGTATGCTTAGCCTGCTGGAATCCTTCCCAGACCAAGTAGAAATGTAGTAGCTTAATATGATGTGATGAATTGAATGCCAAGCTGCTTTTCTTCCAGTCAAGATTGTATGTAGACTATGACTCCATTAAAATAAAGACACACTTCTAAAATAGCAGGTGAGAGAGAAGGAGAGAAACAATGAACAAACTAAACCCAGAAAGGATATATGAGCACAAAACTGGTCTTCCTAGTTCCACTGTCAAGCTCTAGACTTTTTGGTTTTAGTGAGGGGTGTGGGGCGATGGTATGTGTGCACTGTTTTCATGCTGCGGTTCATGTTACCAGTCCATTTGTTTTAAAAAGAAAACAAAAGCGACACAACCCCCCTGGTTTCCACTCGGGGTGATGTGTAGGATTCTCTGACTTGCTGTAAAATTGTACAGCTTTAGATATGCCTCGTATAGCTGCCTATTCAAAACCCTGTTTGTGCTCAGTTGATGCATGTTCCAGCTGACGGCACTCTATTTATGCCTCTTTCTTTAAGTTTCCATGATCCAAAATGGCACTATATTACAAGGCTTCTTTAGACCTAAATGCGTTACTTGTTTACATGCCAACGAAAGAGTCAAAAGGGTATGAGTTTATAAAGTCCTGGGCTTAAATAAATGAATAGTAAACTTTTAGGGATGTTGGAAACTTGATGTATTTTAGTTAATAGTGAAGTTAGTGAGTGCTGGGCCCTACACTAGTGTGTCAGAAGGCTGTATCTTCTTTCCAAAGAGGTGCTAATCTTAAGGCTCAGTCCTGCAAGCGTTGCTGGTGTAGGCTTTATTTTAAAATATCAGTTCCTCTCATGGTTTTCCAGGAACTATTGTATTAAAGTAAGCCATCACAGGGCTTTTATAATGGTTCACTTATATTACTCTTACAAAATACATCAACAATGATTTGTATTTAAGGATGAGTCTGAAGAAAAATTGCTATGATGTTTGAGGTGATGATGCTGTTTTGTGTTATTTAAGGGAAGATTGCAAAGAAGGGAGGAAAGCTGCCTGGCATGGGAGTAGGAACTCTGGGCCCAGTCAAGTAATTTGAAACACTTCATTGCCTGTGCCTTGGCTGCAAACTCACATCTCAGCCTGAGTAAATACAGTGGTGTCTTCTGAAATGCAAGTATTGCTAATCCCATTGCATTCCCATAGCATTTTGTCAAGTCTTCTATCCCAGTTTTTACTTTCTTAGGGTCCCATTATCAGCCTTCTGATTTTCAGTAACTTAGGTTGGTATATTTTCCATGTCAGGAATATGTCTAGGACTGGATTTTTCTTTTTTCTTACCTGTTTGTTCCAATTTTATTACAAAATAATGTACTGTTTTGGAAAAGACAGCTAGGGGAGTCAGATTGTTTCTTAGAGTTTGACAAAAATAAATTCTGCAGGACTCTTGATTGTTAAATAATGTAATACAATGGAAACTGCTGTGGGAAACGAGAAGAAAACAGTGGAGACCTCTTAAACAGCTTGTGTGAAACTGCAGTGGCAGTAGAGAGGAGGTATTTTCACAGCTGTATTTTGTTTGGAGTTAGGGGAGCTGGGGAGCTGACACTGGATGACCATAGCATGAGAGCTGCCGATAGTGGATCCATAAGGATGTCAAGACTTGGAACAAAATGACTTGTGGCAGGAAGTCTGAGATGAATTTTTGAGGTCTGAAGAGGAAAGTAATGCCACAAAAGTCCTGACACGTATCCCAAAGCCTAGAGTGTTGTCAGGCACCAAAAGACACAGAAGCCTAGAGCAGAGTGCAGCAGCTCTGCTGGAAGGTTATTCATTTCACGTTCATATCAGGGTAGCAAATTGCCGTGGCAGTGCAGTCCACTGAATGTGCTCTTTTCAAGTGTGTAGGTTGTGATCAGATTGAAACTAATTTGTTGTTGGCATTATACTGATTTTTTGAGTGTTTTTTTTGGAAAATAATCTCTTTCCCACAGTAGTCCATTCAAAGGGTAGAGTTCCATGTTCTTCAGAAAGTACCTCTATCTTTGAATCAGAGGTCAGGATAATTTACGGAAGTGTTAAATTCTTCATGCAGAACTGATGTCAGTACCGCAGGCACCATCCCCATAGCTGTTTGTGTGTCCTGATGGTATTTACACTGCAGACCGTTGTTTCTATGTCTGGAGATGCTAGGTTCTTGAATTTTTAAGTACCTGGCTTTAAAGCACAAGCTTTAAAAAACCCAGACCGACAAAGAGCCCAGTAACAAAATCAACAAAACCGGTGAGCAGTACGCACTTGAATACATGGAATGAGATTTTACTTTGTTTCTGCAGTGCTCATGTGAACACATTTCCTGAGCAAAGATGGCATCCTAGATGGGGCTTACTTAGGAGAGGTCAGTTTTGCAGTCTGTTGTTGCCTGGGGAACTCAATCGTTTAACTTTAGAATTACTTCTTACCAATTACAGAAGTCCTTAGAGAACCTCATCTGTAAAGGGACAGAAATTCCATGTGAAGAGAGACAAAGCCATAAGAAAATTAATGAGTGAGATCTGGATGTTCTTGCTGTGTAAAAATGTTTTTGCTTAAGGAAATACATAACTTGCAAGTGTAAATTGCTCTGTAATTGTATGTAAGTTTGTATATAAGCTTCTAATTCACAGAAAATCACAACTCTAACTTTGTAATAGGGGAGAGGATAGTTCTTGTGTTACATTTGTGTAAGTTTTTCTTTTTGTATTCTACTTGCATCCTTGGGATTAAAAAAAAAGAAAGAGAACACATTTAATGGTTAATATTTTAAATATATACTATATAAATAGTAGTTAATAATAACCTTTTCCTAGTACCACAGATGCTGTTGACAGTTATATAGCATTGAACAGTAGCCTGGCTTAGCTCTAGAGGGTCTTCAAATTTTTCTTGATGTAAAACAATATAAACAACTCTCTAGATTGGATTTCTCTAGGTAGATTTCCCTATCTTGTTTGATAATGTCATCTTTCTGAGATATGTAGAATCTAATGCAGAATAAAGGATAAAGGATTGCATTTTTCATGCATCTGAACGTTGATTTCAGTATGCTGCAATTTCTTTACTCTCTATCTCAGCCAAGCTCTGTGGAAATTTGTAGAAATAAAATACTCTTGCTGAAATGACCCTGTGAAATATAGAGTAACAGCACTCTGCCTGCTGTATGATTAGAACAAGAAGCCTACTCTCACCTTCCAGCAAAAGTTAAAAAGCATTGTCATAAACTCTGGCATTAGAAAATAATTTTTACTCTTAAACAGAAGATTGACAGGCATGTCCTAAAAATGTTCCATCATGGTACGTAATATAGTACAATAGTAAATCTAATTCATACTGGTCTGTAGGATGTGACAATGTGAATACTTGTGTTATAACTTTTGAAACAACAATTGAATGTTGTATAGGAGTCTCCCAACCACTGAAACAAAGCAGAGGTTGTTGCTTACGTGTGTGTATATATATATATATTTAGCTAGTTAGGTGTAGATGTAGTAAAAAAAATACCTTATTCCATGTGTACATTGAGAAGTTGAATTTAGGTAATGGCTACTTATTGTTATAGTCTACATGGCACAGATGGTTTTCATATATTTTAAGATGTCTCTTGTAAAAAACATAGTCTGCAGGAGGCCTGCTGAGTGGCAGTTAGAGATCTATTAAACTACCACATCTTAGTGGTGACATCCTGATGTGGGTTCTCCAAGCTAAATAAAACACAGGGAAATGATATAAACAGAAAGAGCACGCCTAGGTAATTGTTACCAGTAGTGAATGTTTGCAACTCAGAGTTCATGGGTGCAGTCAAAGCATCCAAGAGCAGTCCTAAGTAAACAGTTATCCCAGTGAGTCAAAATACATTTTAGACCCTCTTAGTTGCCTTTAAGTCTGAGCTCCTCACTAGTTAGGTTAGTAGATAGAATACGTGCAAATCTTTCTGGGACAGGTAGAGAGCATGAGAGAAATAATGCTGATTTGAAGACTTTTGCTGAGGCTGATGACACTTGGTCTGCTTCTGTGGTTATATGGCACTGCTACAAGTGTAGTTAGCTTTTCCATGTAAAGATGTTAATGCAGGACCTGCCATTGCTGACACTTTTAGGATGCTGTTTTAGTCACTGGAGAGCTTAAGGCAGCAAGAATTTAATCAACACATCTGAAAACTTGTCTCATAAAGGTTTTCACTCAAACTTTTGAAAATTGAAAGCATACAAAACGCTTATCAAAAAATTGATAGCCAAATTTTTGCTATTTCAAATTGGTACATGTTTGTATTTACTGTTGGATATGCTTGAGTTGATGAAACTCATTAGGGCTGTGTAGTGTCTTTCACACAGGTAAGCCTGATTTATGCCTTGTGGGTCCTCGGCTTCAGTAACGAGGACAGCATTAGATTTTGAAGAGCAAAACCAAGCATTCCTTCTTTTTTCATAGAGCATCCTACCAAATGTTTACAAATCAATCTAATGAATCATGCACTCATACAAAAATGGGTAGAAATATTATTTAAAAGCATAAGAAATTAGGCTAAAGGCAGAAAAAGGAATATTTGTCGAAATCGTAAGATTTGTTCTGGACACTGGCAGTGCTTTGTAGAGGAAGAAAATACTTCCAGAAATACTGACTTTTAAGTTACCTATTCCAGGTATAAACATGACTCTTCTCCATAAAGGCTGAAATCAAAAGTAGAAGTTATGTATTGCAAGGGTTTGGAATGACAGGAATGGGGTTAATCCTGTACTTTTATAGTTGCAGGAGATTAAAGGGTGCTGAAATAGAAAGGCAGGTTTAAGTCCAGTGCAATGCTCTGTGTTTGCTAAATCTCAGCCCTTGTTTTTGAACATGCAGTTTCTATACAGAAGTTCTTAAAATACAAAACTCTTGCACTGAGAAGTCTTTGTGTCACTCAAATGCATCTGTTTGAGACTGGGGTAGAGAGGAGTTAAAATGTCTTCATGAATAGAAGCTGGGTAGTGTGAAAAATGAGCAGTTTGGCCAAAGCATTTATAGTAATGGAAAATATTTCTATTAAATCATGTTGAAGTCTTGAAAGCCCTGAAGCTGTAGTATTTTTTGTAGTAGAGATTAATAAAATTTTGTGCTAATGTGTCATAAAGAAGAAATGGCTCATTTAGGTACATTATGTTCCTTATCTGACCTACTTATATGCTCTATTTTGCAGTTACAGGCGTCTGTCAGACTTGGCAAGAAATGCTACTTCTAATTTTGTGTCTGTTAAGACATTGGAGGATGGGAAACTAATAATGGCTAAACAATTTGTAATAATTTTTTAAAAATTCTATATTCAGAAAAGAAAGCAAGACAAAGATAGCTGCTTCTTACATAGAGTGCTCTTGCTTTTCAGGAGGCATGTAAGTATAGGGAAGAGTTTTACAGTAATTCTGCTGTGGCACAAAGAACTGGTTGGGAGGGAAAGGAGACAGACTTGTAAAAAGGCTATTTTTTTAAAATTTTCATTTGTACTTTTAAAAATCAGATACTAAAAGAACCTGAACTATGGAGAAAGAGTGAAAAACACACATACAGCTCGATCTTGGCAGGCTACCTCATATGGGGGGTCCATTATCCTAAATTCAGCTGCGTCTGTAAAGAAGTGTGACAAAATCATAGCAACCATATAACTCAGATGTTGTGAAAAGCACATGCAAGGAAAACTCATTTGGCTTCAGCACAATCAAAATATGAATAATTCTTCAGAGATGTATGTGACCAATTTTCTGTGAAGCGTGTTCATTTTTTCTCTGCTAGGAAAGTGCTGCTGGGGTCAGACCACAGACCTAGGCAGCTTCTCGGAAATGTGCCTCCAGGGAAAGGAACTTCAAACCAAACGCCCAACAAACAACTCCTTCTGGATAGCATTTGCAGTGTAGTACTTAATAATACTAATAATAGTAATAAAAGTCTTCCTTGAATAACTGGTGACTTGCCAGCTGGGTGTTTTCCAAAATTCATTGACTTGCTCTTTGCCAAGATTGCCTGTGCAGGGGGAAAAGAGAGAAATATATCTGCAGAAATGCAGCAGACAGGAGTAAAGCTTGCAAGTTGGGTTAAACTTAAATAATAAAACCCTTGTCTCTGGAAAAATATCATGTGAAAGAGCAAAGCTGATGTCTGGTACTGATGTAAGAGGCAACTCCTGAGATTGGTATCATCTGAGAAAGTGTCTGGTCAGATACAGATTCCCTGGAGTTTGTAGCCTGAATGCCAGAGTGAAGCGAGACTAAGAGGCCTTCCACTTGACAAGGTCTTCACTGAAGCTTCATCATTATGTACTTTGTCCATCCCTCAGACTTAGTGTCATCACTTTGGTAAGGAGAGCACTGTAAAGACAAGGTTCATCTGTGGAGTTGCAGTCCTGTACCTCAGCTGTGCAGAGAGAGGGAGGTCTCCTGTGTTGGCTGTGCTCTTCCCTGCATGGCAGAGAGGGTGTGCGCTCAAAAGGGAAGTATTGTGGCCTGTCCCTGTCACTCCCATAGAGTTTATTCCTCTGCATCATGCATTCTGCACAGTAGAGGGGAAAAAGTTATCTCTGAAGAAGTCAAATGGCTTGCAAATATTCTTGCAGTTATCTCTCACTTAGGAGGAAACAGAGAAAATGGAGTAATCCTAAGTCTTAAAAAGTTTATTCATATGACAGTCAATTAAAACAAACTTCTTACCAAGCTAGTGAAACTATCTGTGTACATTCACCTGGAGTGGACTGGTCTTCCTGAAAAGCTTTAAGAGAGTGCTCAAAGAGATCCAAAGGAAAGGAACTGATTTTCATACCCCATCATGGCTCTTTACTGCAGTTTCCACTTTGTTTCCATTTTTCTTTTGTGGAGATGTTGCCCTTATCCAAGTTGAAATTTGTATGCTTGTTTTTACTTGACTGTATTTTGTATTTTCAGACCATTTCTTTAACTGATCAGTATGTTCCTGTTCTCTGCAGTTTCAGGAGATTTTAAGTCCTTTCATTTGGTTTTGTTATCAAATTTGATACTGGTGCTCTTTAATGCATCTTTAAAGTAATGAATGAGAATATTGAGTAATAGGATCCAGAACAATACCCAAGGGAAGTTTGCATAATTAAAAACAAAAAAAGGAGATAATCATTAAAAAGAAATATTGTTGGAATAGGACCTGGTTTAACTTGCCTGTTGGTTCTAAAGCAGCATAACACCTAGGTCATTCATGGCAGATACTTGACTAATTTCCTTTTGGATATCTCCAGTGCTGTCCAGTCCTCATCCCCTGATTGTTGCAACACTTTTCTGTTTCCAGTTTAAGAGTTCTGGGTTTTGATAGCTACTTTCAGAGAATTTTCTTTCAGCCATATTTTGACTCATTCATTCCCTGTTAATTCTCAGCTATGGTTGTTACTGCAGCCTTCTGCAGGCAGGTTCCCCAAGTATGCTACCTGAATGTCATGAAGTCAAGCTCATTTACAACTGTCATGTGTCTAACTACTCTCTAACTTGCTGGTTTCTGTGCTATTCGAATCATTTTTGTATTCAGCCATAATAATTTGGTACAGTGTCTGTTATTATTCTCACGTTATCCAGTTAAGAAATGAAGTCAGAGTCCAGTGTTTGTCTGTGTTATTTCAGTGGGTGGTAGTTCAACTGTTGAACTGTGAGCTTTTCCCAACTTGCCCCTTGAAATTTTGAACAGGTTTCTTGGTAGCTGCATAGCTGTAAGTATTACTTGACCACACATCTTGAGAGATTTTTCTTTTCCTCAGGAACACCTCTGTGTATTTATAGAACAGACTCTGCATTTTGTTAAGGTAAGTTCTTACTGAGGAAATTAAGAAAATAATAGAAGTCATTACAAAATATTTGGCACACTTTTTGACAGAAGGTAAAATAAAAATCTTTGAGGAGAAAAAAAAAAGACACCATATTTAATCTGTGCCCAGTTGCTGTGTGATACCAGAATGCTGAATTTAAGAACCATCTGAAAAGTAGACTGATGTTAACAACAGGTTAATGGGTCTTTAAAGTGCTTTTAGTAAAGAGCTGCCAGGCTGCAAAGATAGATTACAGTCTTTGTTTGCAAAGCAAAATGAATTTTTAAAAAATTGCAATAGTTTGGCTTAATGGCACTTTTTTTTTCTATTTTTTTTGGTCTTTAGGTTTTCTCTGCAGTGTCTCAGTAGAGCCGTGTATGTGATTTTCCTTTGCGTACCTGGTGGGACTGGTTTTATTTCTTGATTAAATGTTAATTTTTCCCTCCCCTCCCTTCCTCCAGTATTAATAAAGCAGTTTGTTGACAAAATAATTGAACACCTGTCTGTACATTTTTAAATGCTGACAATTCAGAGAGGCTCTGTGATTTTGGAGTAGCTTTGCCTTCTGCAGCCTCTTCTCTTTGCAAGAGGAGGGCCATCTGATGTATATTATATCCTACACTGGTTTAGAACCTCCTGCTATTCAAACCCTTCATATCTGTAATCCCGTGGTACTTTCATATATAACACATATGCAGAATTGCCAGTAAGTTTTCAAAAACTCTCCTTAGATGTGCCTGTTTGTCTCCTAATTGTGTTAGAACTATGAAACTTTTAGGTAATCAAATCTGAATTATATAATGATAAAGTTTCTAGGGTTCAAATCATTGGGTAATAAAGCAAAATAGGTGTGGCCATATACAGTGCCACAAATACATATTTTGCTCCTGTTCTAGGTTTTTTCCTTCATTATGTGCAGTGATACAGAGTGAATGGAATGTGGATTTGGTGCTGGTTTGGTTTTGTTTTCTGGCCATAGGTTGATTTTTTTTTTTTTTTTTTTTTTTTCTGTGGTTAGTTTTATTGCATTTATTATTTTAAAAATTAGGAATGACTAAAATGATTTTAAAGGCAAGAAAGGAAGAAAAAATCTGTTGTGGAATTTTTTTAAAAAAATGTTTACTTTAGGTTTTTTTGGTAAAAAATGAAAATTTTGATAGGATGTTAGTCTTGCACAGAGGAAACTAGTTGTAGCTACGCAGCTTTTTACATATGATGGAAGAAATGGCAATAAGTCACTTTGTATTCTAGTGCAGGCTGGTCAGTGGGGTTTTGCTGTGTTAATGTTCTCTGTACACCTCTGTGAAAACGTTGCTCTGTGAAAGCTGGTGTGGCTGTGCTGACCTCAGCAATAGCAGTGTTTTTACTTTTAGGTTTGATTTGAGCTGTGGGCAACATCATTCTGCTAATCTGCTGGTTTTCAGGTTGTAGTTCCTAACCCCCTTCCTGCCTTTGGACCACAAAGAGCTCTAAGACGTGATGACTAAGAAAATCATATTATTTTGGATGTGGATCTATGAAGTTTCTAAGGGTGTCCGCTGCTGAATTGGGAGGGGAAAAAATAAAGAAAGAAGCACAGCAGAATTTATCATCTTATGATAACTGATAGCTCACTGGCACTTCAGTTTATTTTGAAGGTGCAGCTCTTAATGATTAGAGGTGCTTGGTGGGGAAATTATTCTTCAAAGTCTATTTCTAGACCAGAAGACTCCTCAGACAACAATTAAGCTGTTCCTTTCCTTTAAATATCAGAGGGTCTAAGGGATTGTTTGCCAGTAGAGGTTGTGTTGGTGCCTGGAAGTTTGAGATGGTGACCAAGTGAAAAGAACAAAGGATTTTCACAAGACAAGTTAAATTTGGCCTCAGCTGTATCCCAGCTCCCTTACACCACTGCTTGTGATTCCCTACAGGAATCACAGGGAAAACCCTGCTCCAGAAAAATAGTCCAAACTGCACACTTTCAGTGTTGGCTTTCTCTCCCTATCTTTACGCAATTCTTTCCGTGGGATATCTGAATTGTTCAAGTAGAGTCACACTGTTTCAATTCTTATCAAAGGGTCTTCAGTTCACGCGTAAGTCCATTTACTTCCTATTCATGTACTCCCCAGTCATTTTTTGGAAAGGTTTTTTTTTCCAGAATTACAGTTACTTTCATTATCTGTGGTCCTGAACTGTACACAGCAATATTTGTCCTTAATCCTGGTTGACTGACCATCTTTCTCTGTTTAAACTTGGCTTGCTTCAAGCAAAACCCCCACACTTCAGTGATTCCAAGAAAAAAGGAACTTTACCACAAGGTTTCCCCAAAGATTTTGCATACAGCCAATTCACTTAACCTCAAAGATATTAAATTATGGAAAAATTTGGACTGCCTCCATGTATTCACCATTTTCTGTAATAAAGCTGACATTTTTTTTAATCTCTGGCAGAGTGTGCAGGAGACATGTTCAGCCATCCAAGTGCGCTGTTGAGCATGTTTGTGGAATGCATAATACCGCTTGTTTTAAGACTTGATTATTTTGTCTGATTTGTCTAATGCCTTAGACTTTTGTGCTATTACAGGAAGTCAGAAAACTTCCTTTTTGAAGAGTAAATACTCTTCTCCAGTAAAAAAAACCAAAATCCTAGAATAATCTTGTTATTGGCAGACAAGAGCAATGATGTCTTTGTTAAAGCTTTGTTAAAGGAGTTGAGAGAAGTAATTCTAGTAGTTTAATGCCATAGGTTGCTATGGGGGAATGGACAAGGTTCCCATGAGGAAATACGACTCTCTCCTCTATCATTTTATTCTATAATTTTCACCACAGAAAGCATCTTCTTGTGGCACGTAGTGGCGTCAAACACGTCTGTGCCATAGCATATAAAAACTGCAAGATAATGTTGTCCATTTTAGATAGTTAATGCAACTGCAATAAACAGTTGAGGTTATGTGCAGTGCTTTTGGTATCCATTCCTAAGTCTCTGATTTTTACTGTGCAACTCTCCTACTACATCAGCTTTTAGTAGTCCATAGGTTAGCTTTAGTTTGTATTTCCCCGTGGTTGCAATTTTTATAATGCTGAATTTTTCTTTTGTTTTTAAACTAACATAATCTGATATGTATTGTCTGAAAAGTGGCCCTGTGTGTGAAAGTGGCACTCTGTTTTAAGTATTTACAACTTGTAAATACCCTGCTTAGGTGTCATGCCAAGGATTTTCATGGCTTCTTGTGTTAGAAAGTCATCATCTTTCCTCCAGGCTTTTTGCCTTGGTGCACATTTTTCATTCTATTTCTGCGTGCATTAAGGCTCCTGTAGCGTGGCCCCTGTTTTGCAGACAGAGGGGAAGCAAGCTGAGATCTGTAACGTGATGATCAGTGAGGGCACATGCTGGGCTTCATGGGGTTAAGGAGCTGGCTGGTGTACCTCCCAGGCTGCTGATGCACTCCATTGCAGCTGGATTTGTGGAGTTGTTTTAGTGTATTACTTAGTGTATGGTATGAATCACGCAGCAAAGGGTTTTGCTTTTATTACTGAAAACAAATTCTCAATTAAAACTTGAACCCTGAAGAATTCAGGCTGTTAGATTGATGTGGCAAGCTGCTGAGATTGACTCTGGCTTGTGTCCCTGAGGAGCAGAAGGAGGAGCTGGGACATGAGACAGAAGCTCTGCACATGGGGTTTGGGGCAGTGTCAGGGTGTAGGGGCTGTCTGCAGCTTTCTGTTCTCTGCTCATTGTGAGTTATTCTGACCAAGTTTCAAATCCATACTCTATTTCCTTCTTCACTTGTGTTTGTCTGGCACTTAGTTGTTATTAGTTCCTAGCTTCTGAATTTGAGCAAGCAACTGCTGTGAAAGCAACTTTTATTAAATGGCTCCATAATTCTACTATTTTCTTTTAAGTGGACACAGTAGTAACTAGACTGTGCTGTGAAAAAACCAATATTTTGATTACAGAAATCAAATATATAAGGCTTATGTTCAAAGCTAGAGACATTTCCATGTTGTTTTGGTAATTTAAAAATTTCCAAGGAAGGAGAAAGCAATCTCCATACTAAGAACATATATTACTGATACAGAGAGGGGAAATTAGTTTTAAGCTCTTTAATTTTAAGGAATATCTCAAAAATGTTTCTGTGATATAACTCTGACACTCTTGATGTTGTGCTATGAGATGCTGTGTAAACTCTTGACTAGTAATTCAAGTCCTTCTCTACTGTGAAATTGGCTGTGATAGGTGATTGGTAAAGATAGTTAATACATATGTAATTAATGTTCCTTTTTATTTATGTAAGCATAAATTGCATTTGTTTTGGGGAAACAAGAAAAAAACCTATTACTCCTGTAACCACCTTAATACCAATTTTGAAACTTACACTTTGCTAATTTAAAAAAAAAATAGTAGTTTTTATCTAATGTTTGATTTCTCTAGTGCGTTAGGTTGCTTAGACAACAAACGTCACTTTTTTGTTAGTTATCAAAATGAAACCATTTTCCTGACACAATGAGAAAACTGTGAGAAATGTTTTTTCAATAAGTCTCCATCTTTCTATTTGCCTAATTGCAAGGAGGAGAAAGCTGCTATGAACTAGTAACAGCCTGGTTCTACAGTAAAGGTAAATCCTGAAGGAGAAGTTTTCCTTGCTCTTGTCCCAGGTTAAGTGAGAGTAGAAATTATTATTTTCAAGTCTGTATCACTGTGTGTGGAGTAGCTACTCTAACAGAAAAGAACACTGCCAACTCTTTTAGCAGTCTGGGAGCTGACTTTCTTCTGTGGCAATTAGAACCATATCAGAGGGATGAATAAAAAAATTATTCTGGATGTAGAGTATGAGCCATATTATCTATGGCATTAAATTAAGTCACTGGATTGTTTAAAGGGTGGATATTTGTGTCAAATGTATAGAGAGATGAGTTTCTGGTATGCTTCAGAAGATGGTTTGTGATTTCAGATGACCATAAAAAAGTTACTGTTCAATCTTTTGTAGTTGCACAAACTCTTCCAAGATCAAGGTTGTGATCTGTAAAAGAACTTGTTTTGGGACTTCCCTTTAGATGAGTTGGAAGCCTTTTGACTGAAATTTTCATGGCTTTGTAACATGTGCTGGAAAACCAGAAGAAAAGCAGAAAGCAAAATACTTCTGAGAAGTAATCCCAACTTCTTGTTGTACATAGAAATTCATCATGCTGTGGCAGCAGTGGTGGTCTGCAGGCTCTCTCTCCCCATGATGGTGTGGTCCATGTGGTGGCTGCCTCTCCTAAGGGTCCAGCAAGGGAATGGTGGCTGCTTCCAACTGCCTGCTTTTCCTGCTGAAACCAACCCCCAGCACTGGTGTGGGTGCTACTGAATATTCCACAGTAAAGCTTCAGCTCCTTGTTCTGTATCCATAACGCTCAGACACAAACACCCCTTTCTTGCCTCCTGGGTCCTCCCTCTGTGAGGGAGTTTTTGGCACTTGGAAAAATGAGGGGTTTGGGCAGACTGTAAAGAGAAAAGCCCTTTAGTTCTTAATTTTGCTTTATCCCAGCAGTCTGTGTTTCTGTTGCCTGTTCAGCATCCCAGGAGCTCATGAGCAGGGCAAGCTTTTGAAAGTCCTCTTCCATGTGACTTTAGGATGTCTAGTATGTACCTTTAAAAATAGTTCTCATACATTACTGATGTAACGTTAGAGCAGAGGTATTTTTTCTAGGTTTCATCATCACATGTTGGAAATGCATGTGATTGATGCTTTTGGAGAAGGGTTCAGGGAGGACAGTTACAGCCTATGTGTCTGAGGGAGGGTGTATTTTATGTATCAGTGTGTGTTTGTAAGGAAGGGGTAAAAAGTCTGAAATTGTTGGCTTTTTTTATTGTAGCTAAGAAGGGTGCACATGTTTAGAAGCTTTTTTGTTTCCTGAAGTTTTTTTGTCTGAATTTAACAAACATCTTGAAAAGGCAGGTGCAATTACATCAGAATACAACTCCCATTCTATCAGTATGTTTAGGAAAAAAAACTAGCTTGGAGGTTGGGAAAAATACAGTTAGAAGAGAGAGAAGTGAATGCTTGTCAGTTCCATCAGACCAAAATTTGATAAAGTCCTTTGATACTTGATGACTTTAGAAAACTTTTTGAGGTTAACTATGCTCACTTGCTTAAAATGTACAAGGATGCAGCTGGCAATTTTTTGTTGTACAAATAATTGAATACTGGTTGATTAATTAAAGCTGCATTGGGCCATGCAATTTTTTGGTAAAATGACAGTGTTCATCTAATCTTGTATTAGAAATGTAGTCAAAATAAATTATTTGCTAACCAAAAATTAAAGCAGAGGGGATTTATTTTCCTTGAATTATTTGACACCACAGAACTAGTGGGATAGAGATGCATTAGTTCCATGAATTGGAAGGTTGGGAAGTTTCATTGGATGGCTTTTGCTTATCTCCATCCTTCTTATTTTTGTAGGAAATTCCACTTATCTGGATGACCATGGACCACCACCTCAAAAGGTAAGCTGCTGTTATTTTATATTTGCTTTATCCTTACTTTTTTGGCTTTTTTATCCTTACTTTTTTAGTTTTTAACTCATCGTATGCTTACTCATGTGCCAAGCAACTCTGCTGAGTTTACATCAACAGCATGCAGCCTTTCCAACTTTCCCCCCCAAATGTTTTGAGGTGTTTGTAAGTAACTTGTCTTAAAACATGCTATGATTAAGCTGATGGATTTTTTTTCTCATTGAGTCAAGGGGAGGCAGGGATTTAGTGGCTTTGGTCTGTCAGCTCTTTCATGCCAAAAACCAAGACACTGCAGTTGGAACTAATCCGGTAGGTGAAGATGGCCTTTGCTGGCAGCATTTTCTGGAACATGGGTTCTGCTGCAAACATTATACTTGAAGCAGGGCAGTAGGATAAATTTAATGAATGTGAGTAATGATCCCTTTTTTAGGAATGATGTTCACTGCTCCTATCATATAGGACTGTGCTGCATAAGCTTTTCCCTCACATCATCATGGTACCTCATGGCATTTCAGGTTAGGAAGGGCATTGTGACAGTTACTTCAAGAGGAAAAAAGTGGGTGTAGGCATCTAGGGTGTCCTGTTTTGTATTTGTTTGTTTTACTTTGTGTTGGTTTGTTCTCTAAACACGATTTGGTACTGTATTGTGCCTCTCTTTCCAGCCTGTTAGAGCTCCTTTTGTGCTAAAAGGACAGATTGTTTCACTGATGTGGCCCACCATGGATTGTAGTGCAGCCGGTGACAGTGAGTAGTTAGAGAGGGGGTGGGTGTGAATAGCCACTACCTCTGATGGTAGCCCTCCCTCATGTCTGTTCAGCTGACCATGAAGTCACATCCTGAGCCACAGGCCTTGAGTTGAAATGATCAACCACATGTATGCACCTGTGTGTGAAATAGTTGGCTTCTGGTCAGCAGAAGGAGGATAATGTGGAAAGCAATTCCATTTCGCTTAGTTATTAGTGAAAACAGACAGGCATCTGGGTTTCTTCACCTTTTTTGCTGTGCAATGAAATCTGCAGTTTTCAGCTGATATGTGAGTATTAATACATTGTTCAGGTTCAGATGGCTCACTTGGAGGAATGATGTACATTTGATTTTCTTCCTGTCAACACAAATTACTCAATTACAAAAGCAAATTGATGTAGGCAGAAGTGACAAAATCTACCTGTTTCGTGCTAAAATCTGTTTAGTATGCTCTGGTTCTTTAAAAATACCTTTTTTGTTTGGTTGGATTTTTTTTGTTTAGTATTAACTGCTTCTCTTGTCCAGGAGTGCAGCAGGCTGCATGAAGTCAAGAATTATGTTTGTTGTGTCTCCACAGTGAGCACTCTGCTTTAAAGAATAAAGCAATGCTTATTCCAAACCTGTTATTTCTCATGCTTGCATTAGCATTCAGAAGTGCCAAGCTGTTCTAGTAAGGAAAAGGCTTTTATCTAGATAAGAGTTTTTAGCCTTGAAAACTTTTCAGATTTTGGTACTTTCTCTTCAGGAATTTTGCCTTACCAATTAGTGGTGCTGTGGGTGGGATTCATACTCCAATGGGCAGTAGCAGTTGGGCAGATTTATCCAACCCAGACACTTTTCTGTTTATATTGTGAGAATATCTTTTGCCTGTCTAAACATGTAATTTTGGGCTATGTTCACAGCCTTATCCAGCTGCAGCTCAGTTATCTGTAGAAAGGCCAGCTGAATAGATATCTACACAATTGATTGGTTGGGTGGGTACTCTTTGATTAGCTACCTACAGTCAGTAGAGTTTGTGGGCTTCCTCTGTAATTATCCTTGCTCCTGAAAAGCTCAACAGAGTAACAAGCTATATAGCCTTGTGTAAGTTTAGAAGTATTTTGCTTTTTGAAGTATTTGCCTGTGTTTCAACAACATTGACAAAATATGGATCATTTTGATCACCCCTTGGAAAACCTGCTTATTCCTTAGTGGTTTGAGGTTTTTTGTTGTGTTTTTTATTCCTCTAATCAAAACATGGGTGGGGATTGATAGATCCCCAGATAATTCCTGCTATTTGCTTGAGGTCATGTTTTGAGCTAAGATGTTCTTGCTTTGTAAATCTCATGCATTGCATTTTTGGCTAAGTGCAGTTATTTACCCTTTTACAGCTTTATATTTGAACTGTGAACTCTGCAGGTGTGAGTGAAATTCACTGTAATTGTCATTATCTTTCAAGTAGCCTCCATTCACATGACTTGATAGGTAGGTGCCTTCATTTAAACTAACAGATGGTTAAGGTCTATACATGCTTTAATTCAACAAATAAAAATGCGTCAGAAGAAATCAACACTGACTCCAACATTTAACATATTTCATTATAAAATGCTTAAAAACTAGAAGTGGAGATAATGAACAACAATGCATTGCCTGAGGTTGAAATGACTGGTAGCTAATATGGGCAGTGTATAGTTAGCTGTAGCGATAGGCCACCAGCAGTTGATATGCACTGGACCGTAGCTGTTTTGCAGAGTACATTCCAGTGTTTGTATGAAATCATATTTGTTTTGGCTCTTTGTCATGGCTAGGTGCCAGAGCTTAGGATTTTTTAAAATACTGGTGTGAGGTTTTTTTTTCCCAGTGGAAGAACTGAAAATAGCACTTGTTCTCTGAATAAGGAATTAGCATCATCATGTTTCAGGAGATCAGGGTAGTGGTCTGTTTTTTTTCAAATAAAGGTGGCAGCAGCAGCAATTTTCTCAGTGCAAGCAAAGAATGAAAGCCTGGCTCACTTCTGTACCTAAGCATTGCTGGTGTGGTTCTGATTCTTCCTTGAAGACCAGGTGAGCCAGCTTTTAAGTTGTTTTTTTTTTCCCCCCCAGTAAAGGTTTACTTGACTGTTGAAGATTAGCAGTGGTTATCCCTGCCAGTGATATGAAGGTAGTGTGTCTAGGTATGGTGGTTTGACCCTGGCTGGAGGCCAGGCATCCACCAAAGCTTCTCTATCTCTCCCATCCTCAACTAGACAGGAAAGAGAAAATAGAGCAGAAGGCTCATGAGCTGAGGTAAGGACAAGCAGAGATAACTCACCAATTATAGTCATAGGCAAAAGAGGTTCAACTTGGAGAAATTAACTGAATTTACTGCCAATCAAAATCAGAGTAGGGTAATGAGAAGTAAATCTTAAAACAGCTTTCCTCCATTTCTCCTTCCTTCCAAGCTCAACTTTATTCCCAGTTCTCTACCTCCTCCCCACCAGCAGCACAGAGAATGGTGATTAGTCATCACATGTTGTTTCTGCCTCCTTCTCAGGGAGAGGAGGCCTTCCCCCTCTCCAGTGCGGGATCCTTCCCATGGGAGATGGTTCTCCATGAACTTTTCAATGTGAGTCCTGCTGAGAAACCTGCTCTAGTGTGGGCTCTTCTCCCCATGGGTCAACATGTCCTTCCAGGAGCCTGCTCCTCCATGGGCTGCGGGTGGATCTGTGCTCCTCTGTGGACCTCCATAAGCTGCAGGGACACAGCTGCTTCACCATGGTCTTCACAATGGACTGCAGGGGAATCTCATCTTGGGCACCTGGAGCACCTCTTCGCCCTCTTTTTTCACTCACCTGCTTGTCTGCAGGGCTGTTCTTCCTCTTGCGTATTTTCATGCCTCTTTTCTCTGGCCACAAATTACTTTGCACAATAATGTTTCTTTCTTCTTAAAAATGTTACCTCAGAGGCAGTACTACCATTCCTGATTGGCTTGGCCTTGGCCAGCAGTGGGTCTGTCTAGGTGGTTTCATTGGAGATGAGGGAAACCTCTGTCAGCTTCTCACAGAAGCCACTCCTGTAGTCGCCCTCCGCAGTAGCAGAACTTTGCCATGTAAACCCAATACACAAACATAGGCCACTCTCCTGTGGTCCTTAGGCACCAAAGGCTACACAAGATTGACTAATCCTGGATTTTTCATGTGTGCAATCTGTGTGCTTCTCTGCAGGTAGATGCAACCTCCAGTAGCCCTAGCACACCTCTGGTGTTTCTGGTGTTAGTATGTGACAGATAAAAAAGGAATACAGTTGAGCAAAACAACCACCGATGGTGGTTCTGAACTGCCAGTGAAAGTTGACTCTTTCCTATTTCAAATCTCTATCTCACTATCTCCTGGTTTGTTTTTTTTTTTAATAAGCATCTGAAAACATATATTTTAAAAGGTTTGCCAAGTGATCATTTGTTTATCCTTTTTCTGTAGGTTGGTGTTTAAGTGATGCCTTTAAGATGATGCTAGCTTGGTTTTCAAAAACACCTTTGGAATGGATGTTCATTAGTGACTGACTGATGGTGTTCACTGGGTATATTTCATGTCTGAGCATTTCTGCAAATAAAGTGGGTGTATTTTGTTCCAGTATTTGGATATTTCCTTATCAAATCTTCCCAGATTTTTTTTGTTTTATCCAAAATGGTGAAACTGACCTTGGAGGACAAACAATACAAACTATATCAGACCTACTGTTCTTGATTGAAAGCTTTTCCCTGAGAACTTGACAAGAGCATCAAAATATGTCCCTCTTTTGGTAGAGATGACATATATATTTGTGGGGGAGCTGTGCGCATAGCTTACAGATAAATTGCACTGAAGTAGTCTATTCACCTTTTCTTTATGGTTTTCCCTTGGGATGCCTGTCATGGACCCAGTGTCTTTTGGCAGCTGTTTGGCTGTCAGCAAGGCACTATGCTTAGCATGTGTGACAGTGCTTCAAAGCTTTAAATGAATACAAAAATGGATGGGGGTCAGGATCAGGTCAAAATGAATTGAAATAACAGGCATACACAAAATAAATTTGATCTGATTTTATTGGTTTAAAGCTGGAAAGTGGATAAATACTTATCTGCCATAAGACTACCATAGCATAATAGAACCATTTGGAAAAGACCTCTAAGATCATCAAGTCCAGTCTTTAACTTAGCCAACACCATGTTCATCACTATGTGAAAAGGTAGCAGAATCCTCGAGTGGCCTTTGGTGTGCACATACTGTACCCAGTCACTCTCCACTGTCAACTAGATTTATTCTTTATTTGACTTTAAAGATTACTAAAAAATTATTTCAGTATTGCCCTGAGTTTTTATGTTCTTCAGGTTTATGCTATTTTTATTTTCTCCTAGTATTTTGATAGCAGTGTTAAGATAATGGCTAAGAGCTGTGTATTTTTTTAGTTTTTATTATTTATTTTTATTGGATACTTCATGTTTCATTTAAACTAGAGTTCTAGTTCTAGCCGTCCCTTATGAGAACATGGTTTTAACCCTTCAGCCCTCTTCAGTCTTAAGTGGTTGATTTCTTAGGGGTGAAGTGCTTGATTTAAAGCCAACCAACAAACCCCACAACACTTAGAAGCAAGCAAGATTTGTTTTCTTTTAGGTATATGCTTACTAGGGATTTTAAGGGCATGAGTAGTGGTGTGTTGTTTTTGATAGACTTGAAACTGTCTGTTTAGCTTGAATTGAAACATGGGCAGATAGTTTTTAAAGTAATCCTTCCAGGGTGGGTAATCCTTTCCAGGGAAAAATTTCAGTGATTTAAAAAATATTCTACACTGCTTATAAAATGAAGAGTTAAGATTGTGTAGCGTTCAAATTTTCACCTAGCAAAAATGGTCAGAATTCAGTAGCACTAAAATAGAGTAAGTAATTTCCAATGGCTACCAGATTTAGTACCTGGCTGATAAAATAGTAAGAGAGAATTCACTAAGTGAGTTAACCACAAAGATCCCTTTTATAGTTTGGAGCACTGTTTTACAGTAAAACTGAGCTTTTAGTACAGTCAATAAAATACTATGATTTTAAAAAGCCCATAAAGCATTTCTCCACTTCCCTCAGTTTGCTAGAAGCGATGTGTTGTGGTTTAACCCAGCCAGCAACCAAGCCCCACACAGCCGCTCATTCTCCCACCAGCGGGATTGGGGGAAAAAATGGGAAGGGTAAAAGGTAGAAAACTCATGAGCTGAGATAAAGACAGTTTAATAGGGAAATCAAAAGACACACATACAAGCAAAACAAAATAAGGAATTAATTCACTGCTTCCCATGAGCAGGCAAGTGTTCAGCCACCTCCAGGAGAGCAGGGCCCCATTGCACATAACAGCGGCTTAGGAAGACAAACCCCATCACTCCAAACAACCCCCCTTCCTTCTTATTCTCCCCACTTTATATACTGAGCATGATGTCATATGGTCTGGAACATCCCTTTGGATATCCTGGTTGGGGTCAGCTATCCAGCTGTATCTCCTTCCATTTTCCCAGGCACCTCCAGTCTACTTGCCCAAAGAAAAGCGCAAAAAACCTTGGCTCTGTGTAAGGCCTGCTCAGCAAAACCTTATAATATAACAGAATATCTCTATATGAGTGCTGTGTGCAGCACAAATCCAAAACAGCTGCATAATAGCCACTGTAAAGAAAATTAACTCTATCCTAGCTAAAACCAGCACACATTGTAAAATCTTTGTAGAATAATTGGTTTATGTTCTTTGGTTTACTGTTTTATGATAGTATCTCAAGGGAAGAAAAATCTGTTTTTTACAGAGGATTTTCCCATTGTCTGTCATTCATAACTCTTGGCAATCTTGCTGAAGCAGGTGGTGAATGATAGAGCACAAGAGTAGTATGGAGATATATCCAAAAACTGGAATTTAATCTCTACTATTTAGTGTGAAGTGGATCATAAAAATATATGAATTGTACTGGAGCACTAATTTGTTTGTTTTGTTCGTTTTAATTTATTGCTCAAGAATCTTAAGGATAAAACAACCACTTAATTCCATGATTTATCAAAATAGAGATGATTACTTACTTTTTAATACTCCTTCAATTTATAGTATATCAGAAAGTTGATGATATGGGGAGGCTGACTGATTGTAAATGGAAGTACAGAGAGACTTGGAAAATTAAAGCCAGATTGCCTGTCACAAGAAGATAAATCTATAAGGGATACTGTGCGTGCTGATGCCCTGCAAAAGTTTAAACAGTAGTGAGCTGGATTTTTACTAAGCCTGGCATTTGCAGCCTTTAAATTTTGAAAGACTTAGAGAGACAGCAGGTACGCAGGTTTTGTGACTACTACAGTAGTCTGTAGTTTTCATCTAATTTCAAAGATGCTTGGAAAATAGTTTACCTTTTGGTTGGTACTTTAATTGTCACGCTGTGTGTGTGGTTAAAGGTAAATTTTGCTTGTCTCTGGCATTAGCACAGCAGCCTACCCACTGTTACCAAAAATAGAAAAATTATAATATCACCAAATCTGCAATCTATGGGTTTTGTTCTGTGTCGCACGCTGTAGCTAAAAAAGTATACAAGGCATAATCATCATTTCTGAAGCTAGTAGAGCTCTGTGCTTTCACTGAAATTTAGGACATAATCCAGTCCGAGAGGATCTTTGTTCACCTGCAGATAATCTGTGCAGATTATTACACAGCACATTAATATCTTTTAGCAATTACAGTTTTAGATTTCCAGCTGTCTAGTGCATTCCTCTTTTTTTTTTCCTTCTTTCCATGATAGGAAGATATTCATAAACTAGCATAGCATATAAGAAGGTCATGACACCTCAATCATAACCAGCTTCTTTTTTTTTTTATTTTATTAGGAAGTGCTGGATTATAATACCAAAGTCCAATTGCAGCTGGGTCTGGATGACCTAAACCTTCAGTGAAAAAGCAAAAATCTGCCTTTTTGCATAGGGGTAACATGATGAAGTATCTTTTGAAAGTGGCAAATTGATTCGGTTAATCTTGCTAAGCCTTGAGACTCTGCTGAGTATCACTCAGTATTCTAATACCAGTCTTATATTTATTAAAGGTATTCTTAAATCCTAAACTGAAAGGATTTTCTTAGCTCTGATGTTTGAAGGAAAAAAAAAAAATCTAATACTTGGAATGCGGGGGAGTCTTACAAAACTGAGAAAAACAACCACCAAATAAGAATTCTGGTATAGTTTTAAAAGCCTCATGATTTTGAAGATGAGCTGGTAGGTCCTGCAAGTCTTCTCAGTCTTTAAGAAAGCATAAAATTTAGTTCAGGAAACCATAAATAGCAGTGAAGTACTCCGATAAGGGCTGTGAGCTTTAATCAGATATGAGATTGTGAACATGCCTACGCATGGTCAGAAGTAGAGTCAAAACATCAGACAAAGAGGACAGGGCTTCATGACGGGGCTGAAGAAGTCAGTGTGAGAACAGTGGTATCATGGTGGGGCAAGTGTGCTTATGAAAAGGTGGTTCTCAGGACAGCACCTACAGCATCCCAATGTCCTGGGAGAGTGTGGAGGCTTTTGTGGCTGGCACTACTGGGAATTTTCAGTTGATGGAAGGAGAGGCTCGCTCCACTGAAATGGAAAGGAGTCATGCCCTGGTCAGCAGGAATGAGGTTTGGTTTGCCTTTGAGCAAGTCTGATTGATCAGTTCAAAGTGCAAATGAGTGAAATGGGAGCGCTTGATGCTGGGCCTCTTCTGTTATTGACTTTGATGTGTCATCTTCAACACCACAAGATCCATTTGTGACTCAAGACATGGATTGTGGTCTGTAAGGGCGAAGTATTTTGGGCCTTTGAGTCATTTTAGTGATTTCTGCTGAGCTCTGGTTCACTGGAAGAGTTGGCTAGCAGTTTGTTGTTCTCTCTATAGGAGGTTTTTGGTGTTGTTCCTTCCAGATAAAGAGACCATGCCATGAACTAGATTTGAATCTGTTACCTGCAGGAACTGTGGTGGAACTCCCTTAGAGTTCCTGCAAGCATGCAGAGCAAGAGCGCCTCAGAGACAGCCCACTGGTAATGAGCATGTGTGTTACAGTCCAGCAGAACTGGCCTGTTTTACAAAATCAAAATCCAGTTATGGCTATAAACAACCTTTCTTTTGTGCTGTGATTGACTTATGGAGTGTCTGTGCGAAGCACAGTGGAAAAGACAAGCACACTAGAGACTAAAATAGAATGTGAAGTTACTGAAAGGACACCTAAAGTAAGGGCAGACTGAAATGCAGCATGACAGGTCCTTGGCAGTGGTGAAACTGTTGCTGCACTAGCTGCAGCCTAATCAGTAGTCAACCACAATAGCTACCAAAGAGTTAAACCTTAATGTGAAGAAAGACAAGTGCATACAGAAGAATTAATTATTCAGTCTACCACTCACCACATTCAAATCCAATATTATTGGTTCCCAGGGTGAATTTGTGAATATTGCACTGAAAGGATAGAAATAACCATAATGTAGTGAGGTTACTTAAGGGAATGCCAGTGCTGTGAACTATTATAAAAAAGTTTTAGAACCAGGCTTAGTTACTTAATATCTCTCATTTTGCAACTATCCAATATAAACATGTGGGTTGGATGTGATAGGATTTACTACTTAAACAGAGAATAACAGTGCCAGTGTGTTCTGAGCACATCACAGAACGTCCAAAATCCTGAGCTCTGAAAGAAAACCAGCAGTTTTAAACTTTACAGTTCCAAGATACATATAACATGGTGCTGCTCTGGAGTTAAAATCAGTCTTGCACAAATTCTGCAGCTTAAGGGGTTTTTGATACTACACGTTAAATCTTCCAGTGGAAAAATGGGGTAGTTAAAGTGACACTAAAATTCTTAACCTACCTCAACTCATGCTAGTTCTCTCAGCTAATACCAGTATCACTGAACCATGTTCTTAGGTAATTCATCTCCTTTTTCGTCTTATGAGGTAGGTGCCTACCAGAGAGGTAACTTCCACAATGTGTTTAACTTAAAAAGATATAAATATACTGCTTTTCATAAGAAAGCTAATGAGGGTCTTCCAGTTCTTTTTCTGTTGTAGTCTGCATGCACTCATGTAAAGAAGAAAAAGAGCAACAGCTTTGTTCTGCATCCCGCTCTATAGCAGTGACAATACCATATTCTTTGATTCTTCTAAATTCTATCCTGAGACGTATTAAAAAGAGATGTCTCCAAGACATGAACAGTAATTGTTCAGTTCTCCTTGGCACCAAGGAGACAAGATACAGCACTGTATCTGATTTTTGGCCCCAAAAGAGGTGAACAAGTTGCAAGCTGCAGAGGAAAGCAAGAAGAATGAAGAAGAGGTTGAACGATGTGCTATGTTAAGAGCCAAAAAAAAAAAAAAAAAAGAGTTTATTAATCTAGAGGTGGTGGTTGTACACCATCCCAAAGCAACTATCAATTTGGTAAGGTGTTTCCCTGTCACCTGCTTCATCCCTAAAAGGAGCTGGAACTGAGCTGCCATCACGTAAGTACCAGTGGGTGTTGCTGAGTGATGAAAGCCAGGAGTACCACTCACACCTCCAGAGGCTGCCTCGTACCAGTGAGTACCTGAAAGGGCTGAGTGAACAGAGCATGTGCTCTCTACCAACCTGATTGACTTTGTATACATGTGCAGTGTTTGAATGTTGCCATGTTGTTGTATCTTCACATGCCTGAAATAAACCTGGTTCTGCACTCACTCCCTGTGGTGTGGGGAGTCTTGTGCACCAGATTGGAGGCACAGAGGTTTTGTTCTGCTGCAACCTGCTGTTGTAGACAAGTAAATCAGATGTGAGGTATAAAATGAGCAAACCCAAATGTGTTGACAGGATGCATCGAAAACCTTGAATATTAAAAACTGGATCTTTGACCTTTTCTTTGTAACTTTCCCAGGTTGTTATTGATGTTATTGTTGTTTCTATAGCCACAGTATCTTGTAATAGGACCTGATCAGAGACTTAATGAGGATGCTTTTACTATGCTTTGAACTTTGATCTTTTTAGATTTGTAAGTGTGCAGTGCTTCACAGAAAAATTACTGCAAGTTTTGACTTTGGCTACACAGATCTGTCTTGTGGGACACATCAGGGACCATAGGCTTTGGCAGACATTTCATAGTAATATTTTTCTTTAGTCTTAATAAATTCGAGGACTGTCTACAACCAAGTTTCCTTTTGCTGCTGGTACTCCATGCTTATGTTTTTAATTTAGCTTGGTGCTTAGGGATATTGAACCATTAGAGAACACATTTTAACTTAGTCTTCCAAATATCTCATCTGTCTAACAGATGAAATGCATTGTTTGTGGTGGGGGGGGAAAAGTCACCCTTTTTCAATTAAATTAGTTTCTTAATGAAAATGCAACAGAAGAATATTCTGTTTCTTCTTCTGCCTGATTTTCAATGCTCCACTGCAGCTATATGGCATTTAAACTTTGGAAACAAACAAATTTCATCCTTACTTTTTCTTGTGGTTTCTGGTGTATTTTCAGTGACCCATAGAGATGACCATGTTGTCTGGTCTGCTTTAGAGTTGATTAATTTGAAAAGCTTTCTCTGTCTAGCATCACTACACTCTACAGGTGAATGTTTATATAAACGGAACTGTGTGGTTTACGTGGGGAAGGAGGATTCTAGCTAGTAATTTATTTTGTTTACTCCCTTGTTCATTCTTCAGTTGCATTTTCTGCTGACATAACTTTGTGTTAGCAACTTTTCATTGTGATTGCTTTAAAAGTGAGCAAGTTGGTACTTGTTTGGAATGAGATTTTTGAGCGTCAATTCCTGAACTTAATTTTGGAAGGCTATCTCTTGATAGTGGCCTTTGAGTTTGTCTTTAAAGACTGTAACAGGCCTGTGAAAAACTGCAGTTAAAAAGAGCATCCAGTGCATCTAAGAAGATCTCAAAGCTGATGACTGAATTATCTGATGTGTTTCATGAAATCCATGATGTGAGAACAGCTCTTCTTTGGAAATGGTAGAAGTTGAACTAAAAATTAAATGCATGGTGGGTAAAAAAATTCTGGAATGACTTGTGTAAAAAATTCTTCAGGCAGCATGGAAGGATATGCCTTCTAACATGCCATATATTATTTTTGGGGACAGTGGAGAAAGGAGAGACACACTGGAGAGAAATGGACTGCTGACAGCTCTCAGGTTTGTAGTTACCTTATGAGTATCATTCTCCTCTCAGGAGTCAAATGGGCCATTCCTTTGACCAATTAAGCTATTTTTAAAATTCTTATAATTCTGTCTTAATTGGACAGGAAAAGAAAATGAAGAGATTGGACTGGAAAGGTGTGATGCTGTATAAAGATAGGCCAGCAAATGTTTCATTGTTTCCATAATCTTATCAGTGCTTTTTGTCTTGGTTGGTTATTCACCTGATACACATGCAGTATTGCCTAACCACAGGTTAGTGTCTGCTCAGAAAGGAGAAGCCAGTTCTGACATCTGCTTCTGGCCCTACTTGTGTGTAAGGACATGGATCACTTACTTGCAGAAGGTGTGAATATAATGGATTACTTTCTGAAAACATGTCTCTGTGGCGAGAGTCAGAGACTAACACCTGGGCAGCTTGTACCTGGATTGGGAGATTTTTGGCAAATGGGCAAAATTGTACTGGATTTGTCACAGTAAAAGTGGAATGATTTAGGCCTGTGAGTGAATCCCTACATCATTGACACTGCAAGCAATTATCCAGCCTAATTTTTTTTATAATGGTGCAAAGGTTTATCTGTTGACAGAGTAACCACTGAAGGTGAAAGCTTTGGCTTTTATCCGGTTATTTGTTGAATGGCCCTCTTCCTGTGACTGGCAGACCTCCCTGCCGAGGTACTTGACAGTCATTTTCTGTAATGCAAGTTCATTTCGGATTAAACTTGCTTTTTCTTCTTGATTTCATTTCACAGTGGTTCTTTACATCTTCTTTAAGTAAATTGTCATATAACTTTCCAAACCCTTGGAGAGAGTTGTTGTAATTATACTGTGGATTTTACTGTTTATGGCTGTAAGTGTTAATTTGTGTAACTCCAAAGTGAGTTATATATTTGAATTGTTTATATTACCTCTGGGCTTTGATGCAGCATGCAGTAAGGTCACTCTGCCATTATTTTGCAGTTGCGTATATTGTTACATGAACATCAAGTTGACAGAGCATCATCTCAGCAGTTAGTCAGTCTACATGATACCTACTCTTAGGTAGTAAGTAATAATAAAATATAATCCAATTAGCATTTTGTAAACGTCTAACTGCCGTTTTTCACCTTGCTTCTGCTAATACAATACGAGCCTTCTTTTCAAGTGCCTTCTCTGCCATCATCTCTTATACTGTCTAAGCATCTTGTATCATGAGGGGGAAAAGAAGGTTCCTCTCTGGAGAAGCTTTCCATTTCTTGCATTTTTAGTTTTACCCAATACAAACTCGTGTTTCTAGAAGAGGTATTTTTTTCTTCTCAGGAATAACTTTGACATTTTCTAAATGCAGAAAGCAGATTTGCAGCATTCTAAGGGAGCTGGTCACGTTAAACAAATACTTGCTTGTACACCAAAAGCCTGTGGTAGTGCATGGCTTTGTGCACTGGACACACCCTTTGGGGCATTTGGCGTGATAAGTGCAATGGTGACGTAAATGAATGAAACATGAGCAGAGCTTCAGGAGTGCACCCCGGAAAGCCAACCACACTCAGCAGTGCTGCAAGGGAGGTTTTGGTTACCACTCATGACTGTTCTTCTGAAGTGAGCTTTGAGCTGTGGTGTTTATCTTGAATCTTGTCCGATGAGACCTAAGTGCATTCACTATGTACTGAAATAAGGCATTGATACAGTGGTCTCCTTTAAGCTAAACAAGTGTCTGAAAATAATAGCCCTTTATTTCCTTCTCCTTTATCTGCAGTGAGTATTTGCTGTGGTTTCTTTTTGGGGGTTACTATGGTTATTGTTTGTGTGCAGAACAGAATTGTGCTACCTAGGAAGGTGTGTTTCAGAATCAAATGTGAGAACTGGCCAAACTTGGTAACTACTGTTATTTTCTCAAGCTGACAGAGTTGTTTGCACTTAGAATAGAGAGTTTACAAAGGCCTCATTTAATTTTATCTAGTTTTTAAAGAATTATAAGATTCACCCAAAGTTACTGGATAATTCAGTCAATGATTTAATTAGAACTTGAGTATAATCTATATGCAGTAAAATTATACTTGACTGAAGTACCAATAAAGAAAAAAAAATTTGCTCACTCTCTTTCCTAGTCCAAATTGCTAGGAAAATGAAAGCAGTTAATAATTGTGAAGCATTTAAAAATATTTCTGTAACTCTATAAATGCTCATCATTAATCTAATTTCTGGGGTGCTAGGCAAACATACAATGTACGTGTTCTTGCTCCTTCACGACACTTGTCAGCATCTACTTATTGTTTCTCTTGAAGGCTTTCACTTAGTTACACAGCAAAGTATTTCAGAAGCAAGGTAATTTGGGGAAAAGTGGCCTCTACACTTATGTTGCAGTACAGGATATCCTAAACATTGCAACCAGTAACAGCAGTAATGGTCATTTGGTCATGAAAGGAGAGCAAAGTGCCAGTAGGTTCCCATTAAATATAAAGGAATCCAGATGTTTTCTGTTTTTTTTTTTTTCTTTCTAGCTGGCAGTTCTCTTTGAAAGTAGTCTGAAGGGTTGCCTGAAAAATCATTTTACTTCCCTGAAGATCTATTATCAGTTCAAATGCAGTGAAGAAGTACTCTGCACTGAAAGTGCCATATGCCTCATCTGACTGCTTTTATGTTAGAAATCCTTCTGCTGGGAAAACATGATTGCATCAAGAGCAGGAGTACCTATATGTTGAGACACACCATCACTTTGGCCATTCCTTGTGCGGAACACAAGTTGCCTGGAACCCAGGTGCAGGCCCTGTGTCAGGAAATGTTTTGTGCCATTGTCTTAATAGAAAAATGATCTTCCTTAAGTGCTGTGTATGCACCACTGTGGGTGAAACTGTGAGCTCCTGACTCTGTCAGCTGACTTAAAGGCTTGGAAACCGTTTTCTCTGGGCCTGTATTATCATATGCTGCTATATGCTATACAGCAAATACTTGTCTAGTGCAATAGTGTGACTTCAGAGTGTCTTCTGCTGAAACAATAGCCCATGGCCATCATCCAGGAACAAAATAAGGCTGCATCTGTCATACTGTGAGACACTGACTTTTTGCTTGTTCTGGTTTCCTGGGGAGGAGAGCAGGGTGCAAGAGTTAGTGTGGGCTAGACACCATTCCCAATGGCCAGGTTGGATGTGGTTGTTCTATTTTGAGATTTCATGAATGTTACCTGTACAGAGGTGATCAGATTGTGCCTGTGGCCCTGTGTTGATTATTCTGCACATAGATCCTTGGCCAATGGCATGATTTGTTCTCTGAGTCTGTTTGAAAGATTCATGTTTATATTTGAAATTAAAAGATTAATTTTAGCTCTGTGCAACTGGTTGTTGTTTGGTTTCTTTTGTTTCTTTTTAAGCTGAAGTTTTGCAATTCAAGGATTCATTCCTCCTGCATTATGTCAGCTTGACTTTGAGTTGCCAAACTGTAGTGCAAATTCACTCCTTTTAATTTTTTTTATAGGAGATAGTCAACTAAAGATGACTATTTGTATTAATATTACAAACAGTAAACTCATTTCGAGGGGGTAATCTCACCTTGCCACCTCCCTGAGCCATGCTGTTTCTCTTCTGGAGAGCTTCTACCTTGCTAGAGGAAGTGAATGCTTCTGACCTGAGCAGGGCCCTAGAAATTCTCCTCTATTTGTCTGTTGGCTTAAGGTAAAAACATGTGATTCAGAGGTACACCAAAACAAAAATATCAATATACCGACTCCATTTTTTTTCAATCTTTGTTTAGGTACTTCCTTTCCCCAGTCAGGTGGTCTACAACAGAGTTGGAAAGTGTGGGAGTCGAACTGTGGTTTTGCTTTTAAGAATTTTATCAGAGAAACATGGATTCAACCTGGTTACATCTGACATACATAACAAAACAAGACTGACCAAAAATGAACAGGTAAGTTACTCTTGCTTGTCTTACATCCTGTGTTCTTATTACATGTATGAAACTGAGAAACAAAGGCATAAGCTAGCAGATATTCCTATTGAAACGATGTATTGCTACTTTGTCCTGAGTCATCATGTGGAATTCATCATTCTCTAAGTGACTTCACTTAATAAGAGAAATGGGTGGCAGAGCCAAGAACAACATGATGTGGCAGCTAACCAGAAAAACTAACTTCCAGTGAGGCAGCTCTTGAATTTAGTCAGCACAGCAGTTAGACTACCACCGAGGCAAGAAAGGTTAGTACAGTGAAGTGCTAACAGATCTGGGACATGTGTTAATGTATCTGCAGCCATTTATCATATAACCAGGACACTTTATTCAGACTTAGCTTGGATCTTAAACAGAGCAGGAGTGAGTAATGGCCAAACGGGTCCTTTTTGATGACTTTCTTAATTCACTTCTAGTAATCAGTTGCTTAAAAAAGTTGTTTCCCAGGGCCACGCTAACCCATGTTTCTATAATATGACATGTCCTTGATCCTATCTCCGTTTCTGGCTTATCTGTCTCTTTCATGTTTATTGCACAACCCTCACTAAAGGAAGTGAAAATACCACATGAAACCTCTTTACCCAGACACCCTTTTTCATGTTCTCTTGAAGTTGTAGGAGGATTATTTTTGCAACTTTGTTTCTATGACAAATACAGTTATTTAGATTTTCTTCTCATCAGGGTACACATCTACTCACTGTAAGTATCACTTCTGTTAGTAGATTGATACAAGTAGTGCAGGAAAACCGCAGACTCAGAGTGCACGTCTGTAGTCGGATGCTGCACACATTGCCCACTGCTGCTATTTTGAGCTACTGATCAGGTAAAGACTGCAATTGCTGCCTGCATCACATCTAGAAACAGCAGCCTGCAAACCACAAAAGGATGTGTGCAATGATCAAAATATGGGTATGGGCCTGCCGGTGACATTGTGCTATGACTGGGGGTCATTTACTTGCAGCCTCTTCATGAGCACAAGTTTGTTACTTTAGATGAAGCTGTTCATTCCAAATGAAACTTTAGGAGCTGATACTGCTCCTGAAGGTCCACCTTTCTCCTCTTCAATGCCAGCCCAAATGCAGCTGCTCTGCATGGCTGGGTGACAGGCTGTGAAGGGGACAGCGTCCCCTCACTGTCCCTGCTTGGGTGGCCATAGGAAGGCCTGCTCTGCATCTGCTGCAGCATCCTCATGTGTATCCTACCGGCAGTACTGCGCAGCCTGGGATGGTTGCAATGTGGTCCCATCAGAAAAGAGTCAAACTACCCCATGCTACAGAGCCTGTCTGGTTAGTTTTTCTGCTGGGATGTCGGATTTCTGTGGGTAGCTTCTGTGTTTTGGGCTGTTTGGGTTTTGTTTGTATCTTTTATCTGTTGTCATTGCTGATTGGGGGACATACGAGATGTTAGTAATCGCCATCTTTGGTCATGATCAGCTTCCTCCTTTCAGTTCTCTTCTGTCTTTCTCTGGTAGGTGGATTTTCCTTTGTTAAAATATGATACAGGATCACTTCTTCACAGTCCTCTGTGCTGTAGTCCATCATGCGGAGGTTCCAGAGAGGCCCAGACTTACTTTTGATGCAACCAATACACTGACAGATAATTATCTGCATTACCTTTTGCACTCCCTAACCAGTTAAGTTACTAAGAGGCAAATGTGCTGGAAGTATTGCTACAGAGCTGATGATTTACTCTATAGTTTGCCCTGCCATAATTTGAGTCTCTTTATTTTCATTTATGGTTTATTTCCATAGTTACAATTGGCTCATAATTTAATGAGTACTTTTGCTGAAAAGTGCCTTTGATCACCAGAAAACATTCTTGAAGACAGGAACTATTCTGTTGTTCAGGGCATTTTTAGTTGTCTTCTCAATTTTTAAGAGCAGAATATGAATATAAATTATGTTTTCCACCTTTAATGTGGTGTGCACAAGAGGAAGTTAAGGCAATGAATGATCTCAGGCTACAGGCATTGGAACAAGAAAAGAGAGCTGAGCTGGGCTGGGCTGTAGGCTTCCAGTATGAACATGGGCTATTCACTTGAGATATGTCTCTCTTCCTTCTGTCATTTCTCTGTCCTGTGTTTGGTTAAAGCCCTGATCCAGCCAAGACTTTTCTGTAAACATTTAGATTATGCAGTCTGCTGTTGTTAAATACAGTTAAGCATGTAGGTGTTTTTAATGGCTGTGGGGATTGCACATAATTGGAATCCATGTTCTCATTGCCTTTTCCAGTCTCCTTCCTACTAAGAAATTTTCCCAACTTGTGTGTCTGCCAGCAATTAGAAGTGCGGCCTTTGAACATCTCTGGCATAAGAGAGTGAGTTCTGGAAACAGATGTATTAATTTGCTTGCCATTTGCTATATTTTCAAGTAAATTAAATACAGGAAATAACACATAATGTTAATCTAATTGATGTGGCTTAAAAATGCCACTCAAACTGCTGCAAAATGTAGTCTTCCCCTGCCCTGACTTTGTCCTGCACTCCCATTTTATTGCATTCAGGGAAGTAAGAGTAAGTATGCTTATAGGTATAGAAATGCCAGTTGCATACAAGAGTAATTGGCAGTTTATCCTCAAATTGTTTCCTTCTACCACCCATTGTTATGGCTGTGCAGCCAACTTTGTATGTAATTCCAGTTCAACACACTAAAAATCCATCACTAATTTTTCTTAAATGCTTTTAAAGACAGAAAATTGATCATACCAGCTTGGGGAGGTGAAGAAATTCTTGAAACCATTCCAAGCTTTTGAGAGCTGAAAAATGAAGATCTAGTCTCATTCCTGGGAGCTGAGAGTTGTTTATGGAAATGAGTACTGAGATTAAAGTGGTATACCAGAGTTCTTGTAGGTACTTGTGCCTCCTGAGCCCTACATGCCTTCAGTAGAGACTGAAAGCAGTGGAAGAATGTAAAGAGCTCACAGGAAAGATAGATACAGAGTTGTGGGTTTGTTTTTTTTTTTTCTCTTTTTCATGTCAATATTAGTGGAGACCATAGTGTGATAGAGCAGACCACAATGAAAAATCCCAGTTTCCTCACCATTTTTATACATTTTGACCTCAAATTCTCACACTGAAATACAGCATCTTAAAAAAAATAGTAACGTTTTGGCTGTTGTTTGGGTAGGGTTGTTATCTGATTATTTCCTTTTGTTCCCAGTAGAATTTACTTACTGCGAACTTCAGACAAAGCAGGGCTGCTCTGAGTGTTCAGCCCAGGATCTGGACTAGCCATCTCCAGAAGAGAGAAAGGTGACCTGTCTCGAAGGCAGGAGTTGAGTTTATGTGCAGGAGCAATGCTGTGGCTGGAGAAAATCCATCCCCCACGTTTCTCCCTTCTCAGGGAGGGCCCCATCCAGCCCTCCTGGAGTCACTTCACTGTGCCATCTGCTGGAGTGTTATTTGCAATGCAGCACCAGCCCATTGCAAGTTCATTTCAAGAGCAAATTAGTGTTTTTTTCAGCAATGTTTCACTGAAGCTGCCTAATTCCTGCAGGAAAGCTCTGGGCAGCAGTGGGAGAGAAATAGCTCTTTATGGGCTCTAATCCTAGCAGGTACATGCTCCTTTTGTATTTCTCTAAATATTTCTACAGCTTCTCTCTCCAACCGTGGATGTGTTCAGATTCATCTCTTCCCTAACACAGTTTGCCAGCATTGTTCATCTTCTGCTGCTTATAATTTATTTTCAAACTTAGGATGATATGATCATCTGCACTTGTATATCATTCTCCTTCATCACTCATTCCATCCAAAAGTACTTGTTTTCTTCAGTCTTCATCCTCTGCTCACAGTTGCTCTCTGTGGGGCCTCTACATCTTTTCTTTCTTTCTTGTTTCATCTTACAGAAAAAAACATACAAGCAAAATCTAACAACCAAAACCAACCAACCAAACTTACTGTTCTGGGAGACACTGGATGATTTTTCTTTTTGTTGTGTTTTTTTTCCTTTAACATTATCTTAGAAGGAGAGAGGGATCACTGTCTTTCTGAGCAATACATTCGGATTGTTAGATTGAAATCAATTCAGGACAGCAAGATGAAAGAGGGAGAGACCCATGCAAAATATGGCCACAATTTGCATGTGGCTATGAGCCATTACAGTTACTTATTTTTCTCTCCTGACATCTGTGTGTCATTTCAGTTGAGCCTTACTTACCCTTTTGGCAGGGTTTTCAGAAGAATGGATTTTGCTTGTTTGTTCTTAGGCACATTGTGGCTTTATCCACATCTGCTTACAAGTCCAGTTGATCATTAAGTGTCTAAATATGAAGGTACTCTAAGTCAAAACAGAATTATCTTTCTGCTTTGGAGCAAGCTGTTGTCTTAGCTCAAGAGATTGAGTTTGGTAGCAAGAGATTAAAAAAAAACGGGAGCCAGATGCTGCCCTGCACTGTGTGCATCTTTCCCGCCTCCCTTTGCTCCTAAGGCCTAAGTGCCCGTGCCTGTCCAGCAGCAGGTTCATGTGACATTGACATCAGGTGAAATGGAGTGAGAAAGGTGGCAGTGCTGTGATGTGAATCTGCTTCCTGATAGCAAATTGGTGCCAGCCCTGGGGACAGCTGGGAACCAAGGGCAGCTCATGTGGTACTTTGTACCACTCACATAGACACCCAGCTAAGTTTAGCTAGCAGTATTCTACTAGAGCCGCCTGTGTTTTCAGATTTAGTGGGATTACTTTGTATGGGTATAATAACAGAAGTCTTCACACAGTTCTGAGGATTTCACTTCTGTAACTTGTTTTAGGAAAAAAAAACAAAAACAAGAAAAGAATCTGTAGTGGGTTGACTGCAACAGAATCCAATTGTGACATCTGATACACAGGCTCCAGGGTCTTCTATTGTTTTATTCTGCAAGGTGAATGAAGAATATAACCTTTTGGCAGAGTGAATTACCAGTTCTAAACAAATATCAACACGTTGGTTTGCTAGAAAAGCCTTTGTCTCTTCAGAGCATGAAAAAACAATACTCAGTTCCTTTGTGCTAAGTATTGCAAAGCTTCCTGGGCTTTCTAATTCTGATCTGGACAAGCTTTGCTGTTCAGGTTTATGAATTTCTTGCCCAATGCATTTATATTGATTGTACTGAAGAAACTGTGCAAAGACCTGTGCTTGAATCAAGCAGTCCAGACTCCATATATGATTAACTAAGGAAGGGATGCTATTCCCTTCTTGACTCTTTTTTAAAATTTTTAAAATTTTTTTTTTCATTGCACATCTCTCCATATTCTCTTGTTTCTCTTTTCCCTTTATACTGTCTTTTTTTAGTGATCTCATCTTACATTCCATTTCTTTGGGTTTACAGCCTGTTTCAGATGCAAGACACCTTGCAATATTTTCTCAAACCTAATATCTTGTGGTGCATAATAAGGTCTGTACCTTGATGTACTCAAGCTAGTTGGACAGGAAGAGGTCCATCCTGAGAAGATGGACAAGCTGAACTGTTTGCTTCAGTGGTCATGTATGTGTATAGAATTGTTGAAGACAGAGGGAAAGTAAAGAAAGTCTCTAAGTGTGTGCACTTCTTTATTCATTCCTGGCAGTTAAATGGCTGTAGCTTGTGTTGGCTGTAGGAAGAAAGCAGGGTATGTGTGCTGAGAAAAAGTGGAGGATGCAAGATGGATAAGAAGCAGTAAGATGTGACACACATAAAAAACGTGGCAAAATATCAGTCTATTGAAACTGGACATTAAGAGGGGAAAAAATTTGGTGCCTGCTGTCCCTTAAATGTGGTTTGGTATTTGCTAAGACATGGGCAGAAATTTTTAGCATGCACTTTTTGGTGCTAGTAACTCCACATATGCCAGTTGCTTTATTTTGACCACACAACAGACAGGACTCCATGTTTTTGTTTACTTTATCGTTGTCAACTATAGCATTCAAGTTTTAAGAAAGACTTTTTAAATTAATGTCTCCTTAATGGTGTTTAAATTTAGTACATAAATCCATAGTATTCAAATCAGAACATGTGGTTCACAGACTTACCTCTTTTTTTTTCCCCAATGTATGAATTGCTTTCTACTACCCAGTTTGTAAAATCAATAAACCTGTAATTTCAAGTGCGTTTATGTTCAGTGTCCATAACATAACCTGCGTTTCAACACAGAACAGAAAATTGGGAAATAAATCTTAGGAAATTAATAAGAAGGAAGCAAAATTAACTGAAACATTAACTCTCTAGCATGATGTTTCACTAGACACTTTCAGTTTCCTGTAAATCATAGCTAAAGCTCAGCTTACACAAAATAGATTAGCATGTCCATGGTGTTGCTTACATTATTCCATTTTGATGATCTAAAAATTCAATTTTTTTTTTTTAAAGTAACATTATGTGAATCAGCTTGGACTAGAATTTAGTATCATCTTTCTAAAAGTGCCCATTTGGTTTGTACTCCTAATTTGTTTTAATAGAAGAAGGAATTGCAAGTCCTGATTTCTATATTTAAACAAGTAAATCAGTTGGTGTCTTGGCTGTGTTGGCAGCATTTATTGTTACACAAAAATGGCCATTGGCTCAGCTTCTACTTTCTGTTAGAGTTTTGGGCATTTTACATTTTTGGCATTGGAGTGAATAGAGCTAGTGTCTTCAGAGGGCAGCTGCCATTTAGAAAGCTCTTGCAAATTTAGAAAGAGTTTAGATTTTTCCTTTAGTTTATGCCTTTCTTTAAACTGTTAACCACTTCTGTAAGTATTTTGGAAGTACATAAGCTCCATGGTAGCAGAATGTCTGCGGCTCAACCTTTCTTGCTTAGACATAAAATATTCATCATACTGTCTTAATGACCGTGTTTGGGAGGGATAGTGGGGAAAGATGTCCTGAGTAATTCAGGCTTGAAAATTATATCATTATATCTTGTTTGAAAGTTTTGTGTTTGTTCCAAATTATGTGTTGATGTAATGTGGAAATTTTGCTTTGTTAATTCTTTTTAGATGGAATTGATTAAAAACATAAGCACTGCTGAGCAGCCCTATTTATTCACTAGACATGTTCATTTCCTCAACTTTTCAAGGTAAGGCATTTTTTTGGTCAAAAATGTTTTTCACTGATTTCTGTTAATTGTGATGCATAAAACATTTTCCCTCTTTTGCTCATAAACAATACAATGCCCTTTTTTTTCCTTCCTTCTGGCACTAGAATTCATATTCTGAAGTTGTCGTTTTTTTCCCCCCACACTCACTTTTCTGTAGCATAATAATGTACAGTATCTTTGTGAAAAGCCAGGATGCTATTATATGTTTTTTTGCCTCTTGAGATGATTGTGATTTACGATGTTCCCAGTCAACGTGCAAGAGATGGTGACTTAGGTCTTTGAACTGTGCATTTGTGTTTTAAAAGTGGCAGAACACTTCTGTTAATGTTTCATCTCTGTATAGCCAGACACTAAAAGGAGATTGAAAACTGCACTGAGTTCATTAATTTGTGCCTGGAATGACTCTTCACCAGTATAACCAATTTAATCTTGTTCTGACAAAATAGTCCCCGTTCCACAGACTATGGAAGTATTTTTAAACCATGCAAACAGATTATGCTCTGTATCATGGGAGTGCAGTTTCTTCTGGCAGATTTAAAAGTATGCAGCAAGACTCTAGAGACTTTTATAGCATGGAATGTGAAGAAAATTGAATTTGGATGAAACTTCTAAGGAATTTTTGGAAGGGCTTGAATGAGTGATGCCAGTTAGCATTTAGCCAGGATATAGAGGTTAAAGCTGACTGCAGATGGTTATTGCCCAGGCTGTGAATTTAATCTGGAAATTATACTCAGGAACCATGCTGTCTGTGCCACCAGATTGGATTCCTTGCATTTAGATTTTAAAAGATTGTGTAGAATTATGAATGTACTGCAGATCTTGGCAAGAGCTTGCCTAAATGAACAGCGTTTTGTTTGCATGGTAATGTGAGTGCATGTCTTCAGGCTTATGTAGACAGCGTAGTAAGAAATTATAAAATTGGGGTGGGGTATTTTTAGTTTTGTTTTCTTAGAAAATAAAGTATTTTGAGCAATTGGAAATTCACTTGATATAGAACTTAACTATGGGCATGACTTTTTTAAATGGAAAGAAGAAGAGTTAAACAATTTTGATCTTCTGTGTTCTCTATTCTGATTCCTTGAGAGTTCCATTTCTAATGTATAATGCTCTTCCTTGCAAACCTGAAAACATAGATTTTGTTTCATTGAGAGTATCCTTGGTTTAACTAGTAGGTGTGAGGTAATGAAAAGGCCGATGAGTCTTCTAAATCGGACAACACTGAATTGCAGCAACATTGCTTACTAGTGTTCAGCATTTCTTAGTGTTTTCTGATAAATTAAACATTTTTGGAAGTTTTGAAGTTTTAGTCCCTAGTTTCAATATTTATTAGCAGTGTTATACTTAACAGTGAAGTAGCATATTTTATATTTCCTTGATTATTTAATTCTACGATAATTTTTTTAAACTGATTTCATTTGGAAATGGTCAAATATTGCATTTACAGAAATTTCAGGATGTGATTTAAATACACATTATAAATATTATAATATTATTAAAGTGTCCCAGTTTTGCTTGATTTCTTTAAACTATTCATTTATAGAATCCTTCCTATCTGTAGTGGTTAGCTGAACTCAGATTGTCTATGGAATGCTGTTCTTCCAATTTGCCCCAGCTTTCCTGCCAGCTTAACATAAAAGTCATGCAAAATTCCTCAGACTAAAAGAGTGGGGCTCAGAATATTGATGTGATGTTTTCTGGCTGGCAGCTGAAGACCTCAGGCAATAGCTTGGCGTGAGCAACCATCACAGTGGGAGCAAGACTGATGCACAGGGATGGGCAGGAGACAATAGTTGACTCCTGACTGCAGGTTTAGGGCAGCTCTAGATCCATGAAAGGCTCAAAGATCAGCTTGAAGATGAAAGAACCCTATTTTGGTGAAACTTCATGCACCCTCCCAGGAAAAGGCATGAGGCTTACATGTCATTGCAGCAGAGTCATTACTGTAATCTGTGAATTTTTGCAGGTGCAGCCATTTTGGACATCAGTCCAGTGACTCACTTCTCTTGTTTGGCATTTTATACCTTTGAAACCAAGCTTTTGTTCACAGGAAGGGATAAGAAACAATTTATTCTCCTTCCTCCTGCATATATTGAGCTGGCAGACAGGTAGGAGTTAGAAGGCATGTTACTTTGCCACTCTTTTGGTAGGTCACATTTGGAACAAAAGATGTCTCTTCTGTTTGCCTTGCACCTCTCTGCTTGAGTGTTTTCAAGATGTGTAGGGATTGCATTAAGCCATTTAGAGCATATCACCAAGGTACTATGAGAAGCAGACAAAATGCAAGCAGAGTCATGAAAAATGTAAATCTGATTTGCTTTGACTTAAAATAAAGATGTAGAATCATTTAGGGTGGAAAAGGTCCTTAAGATCATCAAGTCCAATTGTTAACACAGCACTGCCAAATCCACCACTAAACCATGTCTCTGAGTGCCATACCTACATGTCTTTTAAACACCTCCAGGGATGTGGACTCAATCACTCCCCCAGACAGCCTGACAATCTTTTCCATGAAAAAATTTTTCTGACTTCTGATAACAGGGACTTCTCCTCTTATGCAGTACTGTTGGTAACTGATGTCCAATCTAAACCTCCCCAGCGCAACTTGAGGCTGTTTCCTCTTGCCTGGTCACTTGTTACTTGGCAGAAGAGACCAACCCCCACCTGGCTGCAAGCCTCCTTTCAGATAGTTGTAGAGAGCAGTAAAGTTTTCCACGGACCTCCTTCTCTACAGGTTAAACAACCCCAGCTCCCTCAGCCATTTCTCATATGACTTACTGTCTAGAGCCTTCACCAGTTCTGTTGCCCTTCTCTGGACACACACCAGCATTTCAATGTCCCTCTTGTAGTGAGGGGCCCAAAACTAAGGCGTGGCCTCACCTGTGCTGAATAGAGGAGAAGATCACAGCCCTTGTCCAGCTGGCCACATGCTGGCTCATGTTTAGCAGCTACTGACCAGCATCCCCAGGTCCTTTTCTACCAAGCAGCTTTTCAGCCACTCTGCCCCCAGCCTGTAGTGCTGCTTGGGGTGGTTGTGACCCAAGTACAGGACCCAGCACCAGGCCTTGTTGACCCTTATGCAATTGCTCATCAATCCAGCCTGCCCAGACCCCTCTGCAAAGCCTTCCTACCCTCTGGCAGATCAACTCTCCTGCCCAACTTGGTGTTGTCTGAGGATGCAGTTGATCCCCTCATCCAGATCATTATTGAAGCAGTTAAAGAGAACTGGCCCCATACTGAGCCCTGGGTAAGACCACCTGTGACTGGCTGCCAGCTGGATGTAACTCTGTTCACCACCATTCCTGGGTTCAGCCATCCAGTTTTTCACCCAGCAAACCACGAGCACTCACCCAAGCCATGAGCAGCTAGTTTGTCTGGGGGAATGCTGTAGGGAGCTGTCACAGGCTTTACTGAAGTCCAAGCAGACAACATCTACAGCCTTGCCCTCATCCACTGAGCAGGTCATCTTGTCATAGGAGAAGGTCAGGTTAGCTAAGCAGGACCTGCCTTTCACAAACCCAAGGTGGCTGGGCCTGGTCCCCTGGTTGTTGTGCATGTGCCATGCGATGGCACTCAGGATCATCTGTTCTACAACCCTCCCTGGCTGCAATATCAAGCAGGCTGATGGGCCTGTTCTTCCCTGGAGTCTCCTTCCAGCCCTTCTTGGAGATGGGTCTCAGTTTTCTGACTTCTGATAACAGGCACCTCCCCTCTTACCTGGTACTGTTGGTAAGTGATGGAAAGTGGCTCAGTGAGCACTTCTGCCATCTCTTTCTGTACCCTTGGGTGGATCCCATCTGGCCCAGTAGACATGTGTGTACCTAACTGGTGTAGCTGCTCACTGACCACTGCTCACTTTCCCCTTGAATTAAGGGGGCTTCTTTCTGCTCCCTGTCTCTGTCTTCCAACTTAGGGCAGGGTACCCCAAAAATAACTAGTCTTTTTATTAAAGCCTGAGGCAAAGAAGGCATGAAATATCTCAGCCTTTTCCTCATCCTTATTGGTGCTTCTCAGCTTCCCAAACAGTAGTGAAACAATAAACTTGTTTTTTTTAAACATTGCTGATGTGAATAGCAGCAATGACAAATCAATTGAATTTTCTGCCTTTGTGCCTGTACCCATTTATAAACCTGTCAGCACTTAAAGCTCTCTGATTATTCAGAAAAGCATCACAGCATTTACTTATGATTGTTTCCAAGTGAAAACAAAAAAAGGCTATATCTTCTTTCCAGAATAAATCTCCAGTGGAAGTGAGCTAAGCCTTCAATGGTGAGTTTGAGTACATATATGTTTCTGAAGCACCATTAGTTTTGCTGAACCAAGTTCTGAAACCTTGAAAATCTCATCCTGACCTGAATGCTTGACAAGGCCGTTTTCCCCTCATTCTTGAACAGTTTTTTAGGAGTGCCTGTTGGTTCAGCTGAGTAAATGAATTCTCCTTTACTCTCCTGCATCATCATCATCTTCTGATTCAATACTATCTTTTCTCAATCCGAAGTAGTGCAAAGAGGCAGACAAAAAGATAAATCTTAAAAGCAGATATGAAAGCAAATCTTATGTGAATTTTTACAGGCATAACTCTAATTAATTCCAGCTTCAAACAGAAGATAAAACTTTCTTGTTCTTCTTTCATGTTAGGGAATTTCTACATAACCTTTGTCACAGAGAAAGCTTTTATTCAAAGTGCTTTGCAGCTTCTGTTCTCAGTCTATCCAGTGCAGTTATGTCTAGCTTTAGGAGATGACCCCACACTTCTGAAGGGTGGCTGTTCCATCCAGTCCATTTCAAGACTGTTTCTTTAGTAGAAAATAGTACTGTTTTTTTGTTGGTTTGGGGCTTTTATTGTGTTTTTATGATTTGAAGTTTGTATACTAATGTTGCTGGGGAAAACATCCAAAGTGTTAATCAGGAGCAAATACTAAATAATGTCTCTAAGCAGGTAAAGATTTATATATTGATGTATTTGCTGAGATTCCAGGTGTTGCTGGTAGATCCAGGCAGAACAGTTAGAGTGTGCAGAAGCTGTGAAAAAGCAGAATAACCTGCAGAGAGATAAAAAGCTATTTCAGAACAGCTGCAATTTGTTCACTGTGCTTTATCATAAGTGTCTGTTGTCATCTATTTAGTCTGAGAAAAAATGAATCAGGAAGAAGCTTCAGGTTTGTGGAGAAGTCCACCTTGATTTCTCAGTAATGTGCTGAATTAACTGTATCAGCCATTGGGCAGTGACTCAAGACACTTGGTGAGCGCTCCAAGTTTCACAGATTTCAGAGAAGCAGGAAGAATATTTGCAGGAATGTGGGGGGGGGGAGCGGGGCAAGGCCGTGGTTTTGGGCAAGGATGAGTCAGGAATGTGGAGAATTGCACAACTCCTGTTTTGGTCACGAGAAGGCAGCATGTTCTCTCTCCAACATCAAACTGTTGTTTTCTGGGCATGCACTTACAGACCCCAGTTCAGGCAGAGCAGCGAGCTTGAGAGTTCCTTCCTGTCTTTGGGGTAAGTGAATGTTGCAGGTGAGTGTGTAAAAACCTAATGACGTGCCTCTGTCAGTGACCAGTGAGTTTTGCTTGTTTGAAGGCTGGCTGGTCAGGGCAGGGTGAAGTCAGAGAAGGGAGAAGCATTAAAACAATCACTCAGAGAGTGAAACAGGCTTTATCAGGTCTCACTGGAGCCATGAATTCTTTACTTTCTGCATAGCTATAGGCCACTGGGGAATTAGCTCCTTTAGAATTTCCTATGATGTACTAAGGGGATGCAGAGAAAAAGCACTGATTCTATTTAATTTTACAGTTTAATTAGCCCTTATAATTCAGTTCAGTATATCTTATTTATTCAGAGCCAAGATGAATTTTCACCCAGCACTACTGTCAGGAGTATCTTTTTGGTGCTGTCAGGCTTCTGCTCTCTTCTTCCTTTCAGCTGCAGTTTTTAGTGTCTTAGGTGTGTATTTAGCATATGTGTGCATGTGCTTGAGGGCAGAAGACAACACTTTGCTTTTGGCATAAGTTTCTAAAGAAGTAAGAGCCTTGCAGCAGTTCCAGGTATTCTGCCTGTCTTTCCATCCTCTCTCCTCCCAAATTCCTAAATTTCTGACCATGTTGGCCACTTTGAAACCACATTGCAAATATCACTAGAGGACTCAGACAACCACACTGTAGGTACATCTGCTGAAGGGAAAACCATGCAAAACAGAGCTGGTGCATTTTCTGCTGGGTACAGCCACCAGTCATCTGCCTGTGCCTTGCTTGGGTGTCAGCCCTGGCTCTGTGTCCTTGCTCACTCTGAGAGGTGTGGGGAGACAGGTTTGAAGGAGGAGAGAAAGATCTGTTGGGTCTTCTGCTAGGGAAGGAGCTTGCCTTTAGTCCCTAGAATCAATATAATAAATATTTCCAGTTTTCTGTTTTCCGTTAGCAGAGTTCACGTGTAAAGTTCTTGTTTTTCTTGAAACAAGCCTTTTTTGGTAGACAGTCTGTATCAGCATTGGTGAAATTTTTTTTTGTTACTTTTTTGCGCAGATACAATGGCCAACACAAACTAATAAAAATGAATAAATTGAGCTGCTGCAGCAGCAGACAGTGTCACATGCAGCAGTGCTGGTCAGGTTGGTGATTTTCCTTCAGCTCTGACCTGAATTCTGACCTACAGGTAGCAACAAATCACATGCTATATGAAGGCAGGGATGGACAGAGAAATTTAGTCTGGATAAGCCCAACAGAAAACTTGATTTCTGAATATTGCTGAGATTTTTTTGTTAGTCATTGATTCTGTGTTTTTTCTCATGCAGAAGCAGCTCTAAAAATTGTGTTTTAACACAGCACTTTGATGTTAAACCATTCTCTTGTTCTTGTAACATGTGTCTATAGCTAACAAACCAAAAGGAGGTAAATCTTGATGAATTAACTTTGTCGTGAATAAGCTTCATGTTTGAAAGCTGAAGCACAATCTGTGCTGGCAGCTTGTGTTTGGAAGCCTTGCATGTTGGCTTCTTGATAATTTGGAAGGGTTGTATGATTCATCTTTGCAATGACTTAACCAATGTATGTATATCTTTGATTTGGAAATAGAATTTGATTTGGAAATAGAATTTCCCTTTTTTTATAGTCTGACTGCAGGTCAGTAAAACCAGAGTGATTTTGTGATGCCGTTTTCATTGTCTTAGTCATGCAATTTGTGTCACAATTTTGTTACAGATTTTTTAGTAGTTTGAGGATTATTGTTTCTTCTTTTATTTGGAACAAGTAATGCCCCGCAATGTGTTCATGTTTTGTGGAACATGGCTATTATGTGTGTTAACCATGCTCCACTAGCATTTGTAAAGAGTGTGTTAGGCAAATGCATGGAGCTGGCATAACAAGATGCTGAATGTCTGTGACCCTTAGAATGCAAACTCAAATATATTTTGTACAAAGAGCAGTAGTTGGGTCAGCTTGCCCTAACTCTGTACAGCTCAGCTGTGGGAGGGATTGGGCTCTTTGAATGCCTTCTTGAAACAATGACTGCAGCCTAAGTTTATCTACTAAACTAATTCTATGTTGTGGGATTTTTTTTCTCCCTAAAAAAAAAAATCTACGTTTAGGGAAATGTCATTAAAAATGTGGTAGCAAAAAAAAAAAAAAAGAAAATTACTCTCCGGGTAAGCTGTTAAAAGTAGGGAAATGTCAGCTAAACTCAAGTACATAGCCTTAACACTGTGTCTTTATGTGTGTTCATTATAATCTGTACTTTTTGCTAACACATCATGAAACACTTTCTGCCATCATGTGAGGTCTGCCTTGTAAAGTACACATTTCATGAATGGCCACATGGTGCTGTAATCCCTCCTACATATTTTTTTTCTTTTTTATACTACATTTTTTTAATAATATGGGTGTGTAATGATGCTTTTTAACTGTGACTTGATGGAAGGCTAAGCACAAATCTAACGTGCAGTCTGACCTTTATGTGATCTAAGGAGAATTTTTTGGGGGGTTATTTTTTTAAAAAGCATTGCTTTGTGGTGTTTCCACAGATTTTAACATAATTTAATTTAGAATTTATTGCCCTACCTTTCCTGTGTTCTTTGCATAATGGACTTTCTATCTTTCATTCAGGTCCTAACATTATATTCTCAGAATAGAAATTGTTGCTTGAAATCTCACTGCTGAAGGTGGGGTGAGGCATTACTCTGCAATTACACTGTTTTTACTGTTGTTCAGCTTCCATGCTCACATTCACACTGCAGATTACCAGTTTGGCAGTAACTTGATTTAAGAAGGATGATGATTTGTCCAGAGGGATCCAAAAGAGAATAAGAAGAATGATCAGAAGTTTAAAAAATTCACGTACAATCACAGGAAAAGAAAAACAAATAGAGAAGATAGGGAAAGAGGGGACTGTCATAACACTTCTAAATTTTCTTATTTAAAAGGTTCTGCAAAGATAAAGGGATTATAGAGCTCTTAATAAGTAATGACAACACAAGTGGTGAACTTGAATTGTATCGAGTTCTAGATCAGACATTTAGGAAAAGGTTAGAACAACAAAGACAGCAAAGCAACAGAACAGGTTTCACTTCAGGATTTTGAAGCCAGTAGTGGCAATTGCAGAGCTGATCCTTCCTTCAGGCAAAAAGATGGACGGTGACAGTTCTGAGTAATTTGGAAACTTTGTTACCCTTGATAAATAAGTTTAAACCTAAAACTGCCATCTTTCAGGAAGGAAATTGATGTCTTGATCCTAAATCACCAGTAACAGAGAATCTGCTGCACCTGATAAATTCTTTCGATTGTGAATTGTTCTCTCAGATAGTAATTCATGAGTTATTTTTCATCCTAATTTTTCAGAGAAGTCCAATTGACTCTTTTTCCTTGGATCTCTGAGTGCATTTGTCCACTATGGAAGACTCATCAAATTTTTCACCTGTGTAATTTCATGTGTGATATCTGACAGATACACTGTCATGCAGTCAGCTCTCAGCCTTTTCTGTATTTTTTCCTCCTCATTGTCTTGGCAAGCTGGAAGCTTTTAATTTTTTCATCATTTTTGTGATGCTGCAGTGAGATTTGTTCATGTTTTTCTGAAAATGGACTCTGTGAATGGTCATATGAGTGCTGTGTCAGGTCTTTGATCCTCTCTCCTTCTGCTTCTCAGAAAAAGGGAAACTAGGATTATTCTGGCCTGTAAGCCCACACTGCTGATAATATGTGGAAGTATACGTGTCCCTACCAGAACTACTCCTTCCCTGTGAATATGCTCTGGTTCAGATTCTAGATGCTTTGGGTTTCATGTGCCCTACTACAGTGCAAAATGTTTTCTTATGTTTTTCTTGCCTGGTGGCTCAAGTGGCTCTTTACCAGCAAACCACTCCCATCATTATTCTCTCCTTTTGCAGCTTTGCTTTCTGAAAATATTATCCTTTTGCACATAGCTTCTGAATCACAAATTATCATGTTAAACTGTGCAGGTTCAAAGCCTCAAGCAGAGTGATGTCCACAGTCCCTTTCTGATGGTCAATTTTCACATCTGTGACAGGGCAGCCATGTTATAAGTTTCATTTATGTTGATTTTTATATTCTATAGATTGCATACATTATATATACTGCTAAGTTATGGTGATTTATTTTTTTTTGTTACACACAGTTTACTGTATTTCAGTTCCCATATGGACACTCCTAACATTGAGTTGCTCTCTGCAACAGCCATTTCCACAGAATGGCTGGAGTCACCCATACTTCCCTTGATAAATGTATTCATACAGGAAGCTGAACATGCAGTGCTAAGTACATTGCAGCATCCTTTGCATAATAACCTTCCTAAGAAGTTGAGCCTCAAGATTTTATGTGAATGTAACTTCCTCAGCCAAATCTGTAGTCGCACTCAATTTTGAAAATATATCTTTTTTCCCATCATATTTGTTGATTTAATACTTTCCAAAGAGCTGTATCAGCTATTCTGCTATTTGCGGGAAACTTATTGTAATACTTTGTAATTAGTTTTTCTATTCTTCAATATAGTGTACAAAATTTGCATCTCTGAATTACAGTGAAACATTAATCAGAGGTCCAGAGAGATCCTAAGACAGACCTTTGGAAGAAAGTCTTAAATACAGGGTATCTGGAATTAGGTGATTTTAATTAATGCAGAGTTTAGCTGCTGTTAGTCTTTCATGGAGGGTTAGTGTTTACTCTCTTATTTGTTTCCAGCTGTAACTTTGCATTATGTAAATGAAAACATAATTATTATTTCCTTTACATGGGACCCATGCAGAATGCTTATCCATGTTGGTGCAATTCATTGTGAATTTATATATTAAACTACTTTGATATCCTCAGGTGAATGAAAAGTATAGGGTAAAAAAAAGACCCTCACTGTTTAGCATGCAGGAATGACTGACAAAATGCAGCCTAAAATATTCTGGTAGATTTGCAGGACAGTGAAATAGAGAAATACAAGGCTTTACAGTGTTATCTTTTAGCCATTCACTAGTCTGAGGCAGCTTACTAAATAATTCCTAGAGGACTCAGTTATAATTTTACAGTGATGTGACCCAGACACATCAGTTCAGAATCTGAGATTTCTACTATTGAAATCTCAGGTTCGGAAAGGGTGACTGATGAGGGGTGTGCACTATTTAACTGTTAACCTTGAACCACTGGGCATTTTGTATCCCCACACATGCCTCCATTTGAAGGCCAGGCCAGTCAAAGATCAAGTTTTGAAATGAAAATACTAATTTCATTATATCATAGATCTGTTAAGGTTGGAAAAGACTGCTAAGGTCGTCAAGTCCAACTGTAAACTTACACTGCCAAGTCTATCACTAAACCACATGCCTAAGTGCTGTATCTTTGTGTTTTGAATGCTTCCAGGGGTGGTAATTACATCACCTCTCTGGATTGCTTGTTTTGTGTCTGGGATAAACTAGAGAGCAATAACAAAAAAGCAGACTGGCATAACTTTTATTTCAGCTTGCTGGGGAGAGGCAGTCTAGTTAGTACTCTGTAAGAAAGGAAAAAGGCCTCATGAAGCCAAAGTTTTTAACTGAAGTCTGCTCTACATAGTCCTTGTACCAGTTCAGCTATGCCAGTACTATTATGACTGAAACAACCGTATAGGTGACATAGCTGCATCAGTAGAGAAATAACCTATATCAAATCCCCCAGTTCTGAGGAAAAGGTTGAAAACATGACTACAGCATGAGGGTGAAGGCTGCAAGAGAGGCACTACAGACAAGAGCAGGGGGATAAACAAATTCCTGATTATAGAGGCAGGCAGTACCTCAGCCCATTCTTCTTTGCAGCTCAGCCTTGAGGAGGATCGCTGGAGCATCCCAGAAGTGCCTGGTGCGTTTTGCAGGGGATTGCTTTGCCACAAGTTCATGCTGATGCAAGATGTTCCGAAAACTTACATTCCAAAATACCTTTTTCAGAAGATAAATGTTGAAGTAACTGCATATTATTTAAGTCCTAAAAAGGTGAAGGTTCTGTGTTAGTGCTTTTCCATGACCTCTCCATGAAGCTGTGCTGCAGGGCAGGTAATGGAGCTCTAACATAATTGATGAGTAAAGATGGCTGGGCAATTGTACTCTCAGCGTGTGATTCTCAGTTGTATGGCACTGTAAAAGGAAATTGTGCTTCCTTTATAAGAAGGGCACGATATGCCTGTTCCTATTAATATTATATGGCTGTTGGTTCTGGTTTGATTCCATTATATTGAATTTCTAGCAACCACGCTTTTTGTTTAAGGGGAAACTGTGTGTTAAAAGAGTAAGAGACAGATAAAGTTTTTACAGAGAATAGGTTAGGAATCATCTTTTCCTTGAGGAGTTGTGCTTTGCCTGCAAGGATTAAGAAACCACCTTCTGCTTGTGTGAAGAGTTTTGTATTAAATGCAAAGGCAGCAGCCTCCTGAAGTGAAATGAAAAATAATAGGAGTTAAAAGAGCCTCCATTTTAAAGCCAAGCAAATCACTTTTGTTGATTTTTTGTTTTTTCTCTCCCTAACTTGCAAGGGGTTTGTAAATGGTTTTAAATTAAGATTTTGGTTATGTAAATAATAAAATTGAAATTAATCAGAAATGTGAAGGGCCAAGCTTACATACTTCTCAGGCTTTATTTTTTTTATTTTGCTTTTATTAAAAAAGACATAGGGGAATATATTATTAATGAAGCTAAATATCATTGATTGAAACTTGCAAGTAGTTTTTTTTATGAGGACTCCAAAAATATACCCTCAACAGCAGATCAGTTAAAACTAATGGAATTTACTAGTATATATAGAATAAATCAGGAGACATGAAGTACAGGAAGAGTGTTGTGGGAGTTAGTGTGTCCATTTGCAGTGTTCTGGTGGAGTGGTGGTATCCTGACCCACTCTTCCCAGTCGCACCGATGTGCTGCTGGAGATGGGAATATTTGTGCAACTTCATCATGCAGGATCCAGCCATGATCCCACTCAGAGAAGGTAAGTCTGCTATTCAGGCCTAGAAAATATGATGGTGTCCCATTTTGAATCCTTCAAAATAGGTGTTTAAGTGCAAATAAGGTGATGTGATGCATAAAATGAGAGCACATATCTATTTTTTTTGCAAGAGCACTTTCATGTAGGTGTTGTTAATCTGAAAAGTTTCACTCGGGAGAGCATTTAATATGTTGTGATTGATAGGTATCTAAAAATATGCAGAACATACTTGAACAAATGGAGCATTGATTTGCCCTTTTTTCCTCTAAATAACTCAAGGTAATTGATTTTTTTTTTTTAGCCATTAGGTTTTTTAAGCTATGTAAGTCCTGCTTAGTTTCTATAAAAGACTCTGAGTACAGTCCATAGAAACAAATGGTTGGAATTTGAAGTATTATAAACTATGTTTAAATAAAAAATACACATTTGAATAGGGACCAGAACAAACTTGATTTTTCTAATAATTCCTTGCTTGTTGCCTGGTGGAGCAACCCACAGCTGGGTGTATAGCAGCTGATTATACTGCGCAGAAAATCAGAAATTTGAGCTGTTCTGTGTTTGGGGAGGTGGGGAACACGCACAGTCTCTTTTGGAATTTTGGAAATGGAAGTTCTTCTGTAGCATTTGTGAAAGAGTGACCTCCCGTCTCAGCTGTCCTCTTAGGATGAATGAGCTTGTGTGAGCCTCTTTTCTCAGGGCTTTTGGTCCTGAATTTACTGTTGTCATGTTCAGAAACATGACCTTACCAGCAAAAGAATTTGGTGAGTTGGTTGTGCAATCTCACCCCTCCATTTACTTTGGAAAAGACAATATGTATTGAAAATTTCTATCAAGACAGCTATTAGCTGTCTGGTTTTTCATTTTTCACTCTTCTGATGAGCATTTAGCATTTAACGTTCTCTACAAAACCTGGGGCAGCACGTCCCTGCTCTCTCTCTTCTACAAATCTTGTGATCTTTTTGTCTTTATCTTAAGATAACTTGCTGCTGTCATCACTTCTTACTGTCTCTTCTGCTTCCCCTTTTCTTTGCCCTTCTTCACTTTTGAATATTGCTATCTGCATCAAACAGCAGGAAGATTATGTGTTCAGTAATTTAGATGCAGTCTATTCTTTCCAGCAATTTCACATGAAAAGTTTATTTTTCAAAACTACCAGGCCAAGGCATCCACTCAAACAAAAGCTTTATGCCCACATTGTCCTGTGGTATTTGCAGAAATGCCTTTTTTTGCAAATGTAGGTTTTATTTCTGTATAAAGATAAAAAGCAGGAAAGATAAGCTTAGAGAAGGATTCAGGGTACTAAATTCAGGATATTTCACTTGCACATCCATGTCCAAACTGGGTTGTGCACTAATCAGGAAGCAAGGAGCATATGCTTTTTTGGATTGTTTTAAAATTTTATGCTGTCTGTTTAATTTCAAATTATGGCAGTGATCCTGCAGCACTGAGGTCAATGAGATTACTGATAGGCATAGTTACTCATGAGACAAGCCTTTGCAGACTGTATTTAGGAGCCTGGGAAATCATGCAGAATAAAAATCAGGTTTAAACTCTGAGATTTTTCTCTTGTCTTTTACTAGAGTTCATAATTTTAAACAATTTTGCTGCCTCGTTAATATTTATGAGAAGCCCCGATCTTTTATTATACAAATTCAGTTATTCATAGCCTCAAAAGATGAGGAGAAACTGAGAGGGGTTTTTTAATTTAAAGGGTGTCTTCAGTTTTCTCTCTTTTAATCTAGTATTTTACATTTTAGAAGAAATTACGTAAATTGTGACTCAGAAAATCATCAGAATAGCATTTAAATACTTAAATGACTACATCCTCAAGCTCCCAAAAATAAAATGTAAGCTAGTGCTTAAGTGAGAATTGTTCACCTAAATTGGGGAAACAGAAGGGAGAAGCATAATCCATGTTCTTAGATGAAGGAAATTTCAAGTTGAATTTATCCTATGAACTTCTCAGTCTAGGAAGGTTTTATTTTATTCTTTGTCTCATAGAATTTGTAGTCCATAAGTCTGTTCCATGTAAGTACATTTTTAAATTTTGACCATGGAACAGTGTAAGCAGCTTCCCTTTTTTTTCTTCCAGTTAGGCCTGCTCTCCTGATGCTGTGTGTTGATCTAAAATACACAGTCAGTATTCTAACATTCTGAAAATACAGTGTAATCACAAACCATTGCAAGCTTGTTTTACCTGCTTTCCTCTTTTGGAATCCCAGCTACTGTACTGAAGATGTTTGTCTGAGCACCAAGAGGAGACATACAAGAGGGTAAAGTCAAGGTGGTGAAGTTGCTCTGGTTTACCTTCTCCTCTCTAAGTTGCAGATATCTATGCTACATTTTGCTTATGTGCAAGACTGGTCATAGCTGGTATTGCCCTTTCCTTTTGCTTGGACTTGCATGTACTTGAGATTGATACTAAATTTCTTTTTTGAAGCAAGAATTTTCATATTGACTTGAAAAAAATGTTCATAAAGTGCAGTACAGAGATAATGTATTGCATAACGATGAAATAACCTCAGATCCAGCCAGTGGTGCAGGCTGGGGGTGAGGGGATGAGGTTCTGCACAAGTTCCAGCAAATAAAAAGTTGGAAATACCATGCATATCTGTCAGTTCATCCAGAGGAAGCTTTGGAAAAAAGCTTTCCAAGTAAGCTGAAAATCCTTTGCACATTACTACACTTACTGTACAGGCAAAGGTGATCCAAGGCTGGCTTATAGCAGTTACTGTTGGGTGATGGCCTGTTCTAACATGACTGCCCAGATAGGAAGTGTGTGGAGAAGAAGAAATGCTCGTTTTCTGATTCATCTACAGAAGGTTCTTCATCTGAAAACAGCAAGGAGAGAGCTCAAGAAGCAAAACTGTTGATACAGTGTAAAAAATGGTTTATCAATTAAAACGTTTGTAGTACACATACAGCTTAATGTGATTCCATATTTACTGTTCATCCAGAGAGATCTTACATGCATTTGCAAAGGTTTAGAAACTAGTTATAAGATTCTCAGTTTCACTCCTCACCTTGTAAAAGCTCTGAATTTCTGTAGGAAGTAATTTGAAAGCATTCAGATGAGAGATAATAGATACATGACTGTGTGGAACCTTGTGATGAGATTCACCCATTTTCTTCCTACCAGGTTTGGAGGAGACCAGCCCGTATACATCAATATTATTAGAGATCCTGTCAACCGCTTCCTATCCAATTATTTTTTTCGACGTTTCGGAGACTGGCGAGGTGAACAGAATCACATGATCCGTACCCCCAACATGAGGCAGGAGGAAAGATACCTGGTATGTTTTAATGAAGAGTTTTGATTACCAATTTCCCATCATGGTTATGTAGTGCTGTTATTCAGACAGGATGCATGAAAAGTGGCAGACTGAGGCATCATCTTCCCTCTTGTGTTTTTCCTCTGTCTTTTCTTGCCTGATCCTTAGTTTGCTTAGTTTTACTCTGTAGATTGTTGCCAGTTAGTTCAGTTTGATCTTGAATAAGCTGACAGCAAGTTCCAGATATCCACCATTGAATTACGGTTCTTCAATTGATTTGGATTTGCACTGCATAGTTATTCAGTAATTCTGGCTATATGTATCACTGTGAATATTCAGACAGATTTTTAGCTTCAGACTATGTCTGTAACTGCAGCCTCAGAGGAAAATGGAGAAACAGAGCAGTTCAGGGAGCTCAAGTCTCTAATGTTCTTGCTGCTAAGTTGTTGTAATGTTCTTTACACCAGGACTCTAATCTCAGTTCTTGCTTTGGTTTTGTTGCCTTTTATCTTTTTTGGGTTAAGGTGATGGCAATAATGCTGAATAAGCTATTCATAATAAGTTGTAAATTTGTATGACTGCTGAACTGTGATAACACCTGCCATCTTTTGTTGCATACCAAGGTCCCGTGGCAGTAGGTGAATGAATACTAAATTGAAAGAATACTAAATAAGAAACACAGAAGCTAGGGAGGTGGCTAGTTTGGTTTATATTGATCTTTTTGCACGTACACAGACACCTCTCAAAAAAGGCAAAATGGTGGGATTACTTCTTCCCCTCTCTCTAATGGAGATCCAGTTTGATTGGATTCAGCTTTCAGGCATACTTGAACCTGCAGAGAGTTCAGTGAAACAGCAGTGGCAGGTCAGCTTGATGGTCTGCTATGAGATGTTGCAGGCCAGACATAGTGTCAAACCAAGATATGTCTGTGGCTTTTGGAGAAGAAAGAGAGGATGTCTTTGTAGGGTTTTGAAGAGGGAGTATAAGATGTGTGGTGAGCCATAGAGAGCAGTGCTCTGAACAACTGCCACACAGCACCTTTCAGCCCTAGCTGAAGCTGGCTGAATCCAAGGAGGACTGGGGTTTTTTTCCATGTTACAGAGCTGTTTTGATTCCTTTTGTCTTCTGTTGTTTGTCATGCAGAGCCCTGTGAACAGACTTGTACATTATAAGTAACTGAAGGGCAAGGTATCAATGTAACTGTCTAATAGCCTCAAATTTAATGACATTTCCTATACAGGTATAAACTGTAAAGGGTTTCTTATTTGCTATGTGCCTAGAGATCCTGAAGAGGTCCCTGTGTTGACTGAGTGGGTCTTGACCTCCTGGCATGCAGAACTGGAAGGATTTGCATGTTGTGTGTGCATGGACTTCTGCTTCATCATCTCTGAATAGGACAAGAGGGTTGAGGAAATTAATGAAGGGTGGGGGTTTTTACTACAGCTTTATAACTCTACTACATTTGCTTTTTTGGAAATGTTAAACGTGAGTGGTAGAGTCTGCACTTTGAGTGCCTTCTCATTTGAAGTGCAGTGATTGGCATCTCTTATGACTGACTGTAAAAACCTGGTATTATTTCAGTACTGACTGTGCAGCTTAAGACATGATATGTATAGCCAGTGAAATTTTACTTTGGGCAGACTGGAAACAAATAGATCTAATTCATGTTGTCTTGGTTTAAAAACTATTAGAAATTACCTTGCATTTTCATTGGCATTGGAATGTTCTTTAGGATGTTACTGATTTATATGCATATGCAGATATCTATGCATACACAGATCAGTACAAAAGCTGTAATGAAAAAGAAATAAAAAGTGTCTGAGGTCAGTAATAATTTTATTCAAAAGGCAGTTTGTTGATCTGAGGCACCATTAGCATCTTTAATAAAAACTATTTTTTCATTTTCATTTTTATTTTCTTTGTTGGTAAGTCAGTGTTAGAATCCTGGAAACATTTTGGAACCTGTTTTCCTCCTTGGCAGGCTTTGGCAGTCACTGGCGCTGCTCAAAGAGAAGGGACAGTAATATATAGGCCACTTGCCAGTGAAATGAATTCTCACGAAAGCCACTCATTCTGAATATTCAGCATTTTTAACGCTTGAGCTATCCAGCCACATCATATATTACATGACTGCATTTTAATCTTTTCCTCAGTGGTGCAAGAAAATCAGCTGGCGTATTTCTTAAAATTCAGGTATTGGGGATTTTGGAATCATAGCTTCAGAAATCTGCAAAATCGATTGTGAGATCTAGCAGTGAAGAAAATAAGAGCTGGTTTTACCTCTGAGCATGAGCCAGTATGCCACCTTAGCACAGGACTGATGGATGGCCTCATTGCAGATCCCATAACTTTTGCAGTTCTTCCCTAATATTCTTTTAAATGCAAAACTCACCATGAGTCTTTTTTACGGGGTACTATTTAAGGATAAACTTATATTTAGCATATTAAATAGTTTCAACTTTGATCACAATATTAAACCTAAGTTGTTTGGAATGAGGTATGCCTGACCACGAACAGATACATGAAAGCAGGGGGAGGATATGAGCTTTTACTTTTCTTCTTCCATCGTGCCTCAGATCAAAAGCCAGGAAAACACCTAACTGCTGGTGGATCCATGACACTAAGCTCATTTCTGGAGTACTTGAGAAGCCTTGTGTTGATAGCAGTTATAGACTTGCACAATGGACTGGAGAAGCTGTAAACATTACTCTTCTGTTTTATCACAAGAGATGGGTGTGCAGGCAAAAGATATGTATCTGTTTATCAACTATGATGTTCTTGACTTCGTATCTCTTGGAAGGTGGTGTGGGCAACTGGGAACCTTTCCAGGCCATCCTGTCATCTTCATCAACAGCTGCCAACATTGGCCATCTCCCTTGAAAAACTGAGGGCAGTATCCATATTCCCTCAAACTGCAGTTGAAGGTGTGGAAGCTGCTCTAGAAAGCAGGCTCTTAAGGAAAGAAAAGCATTTTAAGATCAAGTTTTGTGTCTGGTGAACTCCAGGTTGTGATGCCCTTGATGAAGCATTCCCTCCCCTCAATTTTGATCCGTAAGAAAAAGAGGGAGTTGAAAAAAACCCAGACTATCTTGAAGTCTTGTTGTACCTTGCATGCTGTTTTTTTAACATTGAAAATGTGAACTGCTGACATTACAAAGGTCAGAAACATAGACAAAAATTTCCACCATTCACTGATCATTTGAAATTCTCTCTGAATAGAGCTTCAGGCTTTGACTTTTTTCCAGGAAACACAACCATTCGTTCAGGAGTCAGATAAATTGTTCTAAACATTTTGGTAAATGTCTGTGTTTACCAAAATTTAATTGAAAGTCAGGATAGAAAACAAGCCTTTTATTCATGAGTCAGATACAGCAGAGGCAGCTGCTGCAATGTGAGAGTTTTCTACCCTCATTCACCAGCTCCTTGCCCTGACCTGGCACTTTCACTGATGGAGTGAGTTATTGTTAGTCACCTGAAGAAATCACTTCCAAGCTTCCCCAAAATAAATAGTGGCAGCGTGGTAGTGTGGAGCATGGCAGAGAGGTAATTAATGGTGAGCACCTTGAGTCAAGTCTCAAGAACACTGATGTGACTGTCACCCCTGCATTATGGTCCTGTAAGATGAGATAAATTCACAAAAGTTAATTTAAATTCATAGTAGTGAATGTGTTTCAGGTTGAACTAGATTTCTTAGAGTAAATATGCTTCAATAAAGCAAGCAAACCCTTATCAGTGCAGCTGTGAGTGCTGCAGGTACCAAGCAAAAGAAAAATGTGCATGAGATGCGATTTAGGTCAGGGCTTGGAAGTTCAGAAGGTAGGAAGCACCCCTGATGAAGAGGGACTACTATTAATATTTTAAAGCTTTATATTAAAACTGCTCCTTGCAGAAATCTTGTTTGTAATTATCTAGTATTTATTACAGCTTCAGTTTGAGACATCAAATATAAAAAATGGCATATATAGAGTTTTCATCTTTTCTTAATACTTAGTAAAACTTTGATCTGAGACTACTAAGGCTGAATGAGTGTGTGAATTGAAGAAAGTCTGGTTACATGGGATTCTGATCTGTTAGGCTCATAAATATCATGACACCTAGCTCACTCCAGTAAAAGATTTCTGAGCTAATGTATCAGAAGTGAGAATTTTTGTATTTAAAAAATCATTCAATAAAATAAGAGGTTTTTCACCTTCCTATAGGATGTTTCAAATTTTCATTATAGTTAGCAGTTACATTTGCATGGCATCTCTGGGTGGCTCTGCAGTTTTTGAACTTTATCTCTGAAAATAAATATGCTTTTCTCAGCGAAAATGAAAAATATTCTAATATTCACCCTCATTTATGTTAAAGATTACTCATGCAAGTGATCCCATAAAGGAGCATCTGTCCTTTTGTCTTTCAAATTAAATGTTAAAATAATTGTTAAACGTGTATTAGGATTACTGCAAAGGAGGGAAGCAAAATTCAAGCGATGTCAGGGAACTTTCACATCAAATTTCTTATAATAGGGAAAAAAAACGTTCCTTTTGCAATGTTAGTTTTTATGGTTAAATACTTAAACTAACGTTGTATAGGTTGTTTCAAACAAAATAATAAATTTCAAACAAAACAATAGAAAAAGGTGAATGAGTAAACTCCATAGAACATTTTTTTTTTAGTCCTATATCTTGAGAATTTCCTTTTATGATTTCCATGATTTTCATTAATATAAGAATATTCACTAAATATTTTTAACTAGTTTTATTATTTATATCCTCAAATTTCTATCTGGAATGAAAAACATGTATTTACCAATTATACTGGTTTTCAGACAGCAGCTGGCTGTCTTATTTACTGTGTTTATCTGCCTGATACCGTGGGTAATTATATTATGAATTGTCATCAGTTGTCATCACTGAGGTTTCTCCTTCATGACTTCAGATGAGTTTCTTCAAGCTTTTCAGTTGCCAAAGACATGGCCTCCAGGGGAAGCCATGGTGTGGAGCCCATGCCTTCATCTTCTGACTGTCACTCTCATGAGTATGTTTCTCTATTTAAAAAGGAGCCAGTAGAGTGTTGCCTCCCCACAGATTTGGTGCAGTGGGAGTGTAGAGGGTTCATGAGTCTGATTTTCCTGTTGAGGACCTCACAGGAGGGGCTACAAGTGCCTCTTGATTGAACCTGGGAAATTTTGGGGAGGCTCTGATAACTTGGTTAACATTGTTTAGACTAGAAATCGGAGGCATGCAGAGTTAAAATTAATTGCCTTTGTCTGTGCAGTGCATACCAGATAATGGGGAGTTAAATATGTAAATGAAAAAGAACATTTTTCATTTACTAGGTTCCGAGCTGTAGTTAAGAGGCTGAACATTTTGTGCCCTCTGTTTTCCCTGGCGTACCCCCATAGACACAGTAGTCATTTCAGTGCCTGTGTTACGCACTGGTGCTGGGGTGGTGTGAATTGCTCACTGGATGTGCTGCAGTGCAGCTTTGCAGCCATGGGTCTGCTTTGGGGATCACACAGTAGCACCAATCCCTGCGGCTGGGACGGGGCTGCCGAGGGAGAGCACTGCTGAAGCACAGCCACCTGTCAGCTGACCCAATTAGAACAGTTTGCTGCTTCTTCCCTCTAATGAGTGCTTTTAATAGTCTCCAGCTGTTCCCTTTTGCTGCATTACCTCTTCACAGTAAAATTTCTGGCCCATTTTTGCAGCTCTTCATCTATTGTGTGTACTCTAAAGCACTATTTTCCTCCTTAGATTCTCCCATTTTGTATTAATAATTTATTGAACCACAAAGTTAATGGTAATTCAGGCCTCAGCTGGAGGAGAGACTGATAAAACAACTTATAAAACATAATATTAAAGGAAATATTTTCATGGCTGACATTTACTTTTCAGTGACTTTAATTTACAAACCAATATTTTTTTAATGTTCCCCTGTGGAGTTTGCATTCCAAACATTGCAGCATTATGCGTTTATACAAAAGCAAGAAAATGTGCCTTCCTAATCTGTTTTCATTCAGAAGTCTGAGTCAATTGCACTTAGTAAATACACAATATAGCATCAGTTAAGATTGCAACACTGAGAACTTCCATGTAATTCACAACACATGTTTATATTCATAGAAAATGTAAGATGAATACCATGTTTTTATTTTAATGACACCACTCTGTATTGCTGTTCTCCTTTTTGTGGAGACAGGATACAGGATAACAACAGTATATTGCTTCAGAATGTAAAAAGGTGAGGTTTTTTTTCTTGCAGTGTTGTAGTGTTCTGAAAATTTCTGGCTGTTGCACATTTTAAGGAACTGCACAGGAAACCAGAAACCAGGTAGCAGTACAGGTCCAAGCACTAAGTACCCACAATCTTATTTAAATGAAACATTATTACAGGGTCTTACCATATACTGTGTTTCAGTAGTGCTTTTCAAGACATGTATGTAAGAACTTAGGATCTTTTATTAAAGATGAATAATTGCTGTATTAAAATTATGGACCTTCATTTTTATGGTGATTTTGCTGAGTTTTTTATTTGTTGCTTTGTAAGCATGAATACAGAACAGTTCTTTATGTTCTCTCTTGTGTTGTTTTTTGGGTTTTGTGTGTTGTGGTAGCTTAGGGAAATAGTGTTCTTTAGCTTCTCTATAGGAAGATCCTGTTTGTAGAGTGGAAAATCCCAACCACAGAACAAAGATTCTAATATATTGATGCCAGCTTTTTAAGGCCATGTGAAGTGTATAAGAGAAGAGGGTATGTCTGTGTTATATTTTCAGGAGATATATTTTTGGATCACTGAACAAGAACAGAAAAGAGCATTCTTGTGCAGCCCAGGGACAAAAGCCAGCCTTGCCTTCAGTGGAGGCAGGAAAGGAGTTTGTGGGGGATAATCCTGATTTCATTTAGAAACTGATGGACTCTGACAAGCCTTTTGCAGGGTTGGGAATGAGATTTTCTCTGTGTGTTGGGTGGTTCTACCATAGCATCTGCTTGGTTCTCAGTAGCGGTCAAAAAAGGCAAGCCAAAAGCAATCGAGAGCAATACAGAGAACTTCATTGTATATTAATCTCCAGTGTCTGCACTTGACTACTTTCATTTGACATTTGTGATCTCCTGTCCTAGGGTATTTCCTCCCAAATTTGCCCTAAACCAGGACGCCTCCCATTCCCGAAACAGGATTGAAAGAACTGGAAAACACTCACAAATGGGTAGGAGCAATGATGAAATAATTTCCATATGAGGAATGACAAAGGTTAGGCCTCTTCAAATGAGGAAGAAGTAAACAAGGGAAAGGATACAGGTTTTTGGGAGCCATGAAAAAGTGGCCTCAAGGATGATTGCTTTTGAGCTGTTTCAGTGTAAGACTAATAGAAGTTTACAATTGGAGTGGGTAGTTGCCAGATCCAGTAAAAACTAGAAAGATGCCATGGTTTGGACAATGTGTCATTAAGCTGTGGAAGTCCTTGCTGGTCATTGTTGTGAATAAGTTTAGAGGTATTCAAAAAGGAAATATTTTAGGAAACATTTTTTTACAGAGGGAATGGTCAAGCACTGGGACAGGCTTCTTAGAGAGGTGGTCAATACCCAATGTCAACTTATAAGAGTGATTTGTACAACGCCCTTAACAACACTCTTCAGCTTGCAGTCAGCCCTGAATAGGTCAAGCAGTTGGACTAGGTGATCCTTGTAGGTCCCTTCCAACTGAAATATCCTATTCTATTCTATTTTTAAAAGTGCAACTATGTAGCCCTCAAGGGCTGTTAATTACCAAAGCAACACCTCTTCCACAGCAAATATCTCATCAGTACAAATCCAAAGCCTCGGGGTATCCACTAAAAGGTCTTGTGTCTATGGTAAATGTTCCTTATAGCCAGTAGTGATTTTCTGAAATTGGTTTCTGCTCTGGGTGACTCAAAAGGAAACTTTATAATTACATGCTTACAAGTGAATTCTTCTACTAGGTGATTTAAATAAGGTAGTTACAGTTATAGACATCTCCAGCTGAATGTGTTGTTTCTGGACTTTAAAATAGTTGAATGTTCTTGGGTATATGCCATATAAGACTGTTGTCTTACATCTCTGCCAATCAAAATAATTTTTGTAGGTTCTAAATTGATGCTGTCATGACTACACTCAAATTTATTGTTAAAAGCTAAGATACAAATTCATTTAAAGTATGAACTGCATCCACAGTTTTACATTGTGCACTGTAATAGTAAAGATACCAGAAGAGAAGATGTAAAAATCCTTAAAATAGTGTGATAAAACACTTGTTTCAGTGCATGCTTTTCAGAAACGTGAAGTCTCTTTGTTTTGATGTTTCAGTATGGGTGAATTTCAGGTGTTTTATATTTTTTCTAAGCTTCGAGTTGAGTATTTGCATTTTCAGTTATCTTGTACTTTGTTAATGTGAAAGTAACAAGAAGACACGTATAAGCAGATAGCACTTAAATGATTCCCAGAAAGGGATGACTTAACAATGATATTTAGCTGACAAATAACTATTTCAGGTGAATGAAAATACGAGGATCTGTGAGTGATATGAATGTTATCTTCAGTGCATAGTCTAGCATTTTGGGCATTATGAACCTGAAATCAGTGTTTAATAGTCATCAAGTAAAACTAAATATTGATTGGTATTTTGTTTGTCTTAAGTTGGAATACAATTGTTTTTAAAACTGCAATGTTTTATCATCCAGAACAAAAAGAATGCTTTCAAATTCTGTTAGTGCAAATTTTAAAATAATTACTTTTAAAGTTATGGTTTGTACATGGCATAAATAGCAGAGCTGGGGCACTGACCAGCAAATTGTCTGTCTTAAAGATATGATGTAATAATGCATATATGTGTGTGTGTTTAGGAATAGGAGTCAGACTTTTGAAATTGTTTAGACGAGTCTTCAAAAAAATTGTTAATTAATGAAATCATGGTAGCTGTCTCTAGAAAACCATACTATAAAACCTCCTAAGTACACTCCTTGCTAGGAGTAGGCCTATTTTCTTTTCCTTGTTGCGTTATGCTTTAACCACCTTAAATGAAAACACTTTTATTGGCAGTAGGATGGGGAAGGAAACGGCAGAACCTTTTACTCCTCCTGACAGAGGAAGGGCAGAGAGAGACAGCCCTCCTCTTACTGCCAGCATATTGAATGTGTTCAGGCTGTGGCATGATAATGTAATTTCAAGCAGTCAGATACTCACTTCACTCAGTAAGTGTCAAAACCTGCGGGAACTGACAACCCATGAAAATAAAACTGAATTTATTAGCCCGTTTTGTTCCTTGTCTGTCATTCTCCTTCCTCTTTCCTTTTTGTGATTTATACCTAAGTTTTCTGGCTGTCAGAGCTGCCAGCAAAGTGAAACAAGCAGAGATCCTGATCTCTAGAACTTCCTAGCTTAAGCAAAGCTGAAGCTTTGAGGTGGTGGATGGCAGGGGGAGTGTAGGGTGGTAGGATTAGGAGAGCTGCCCGCCCATGGTGCATGGCTGACGTGGTGAGGGATAGGCGTGTCTTTATACAAGCATCCAAAGCTGTCCTGAGCCTTAGGTGTTTGTTGACAACAAAATATTTTCCTATAGTGTAATTTTTTTTTGGTGGTGTGGACTCTCTTATTGACTGCAGGATGGCTAGGTCACACTTGTGAATTCAGTATTTTTAAGACTGAAGTAGTTTATGTTGAAACCATATGGAAGTAGAGATGGCATTTTGTGGAAAAAAGGGACCTCAGTGCCCAGACGTACTCAAGACTTAGTTTATTCTAGTTTTTCTGAAGTTTTTAAGGTTTATTATACGCTGCAGAGTAAAATCCTGTGCCTTATCCTGGTCCCAGCTTACAAGGACTCCAGGGCCTGCTGGAGCACCATGTGTTTGCTCCTTTCTGATTGGCACCAAGGATCATGTCTGTGGAGCTGGGGCACATGTGGGGTGCCTGAATATCCTGTGGGATACAACTGGGCTGCTTGTCCTGCTGGGGAGATGGCACGTTCTTCCCAGCCAGCCCACCCATCAGGGAAAGCACTCAGTATAGCAGTAAAGATGAAGGACTGAGGTGCAAATTTAGGTTTTGTTTCTCTCTCATTACAGAAAGAATAGACCTGAACTGGGGAATAGTCTGTCTAAAAATCAGAGGCTGTCTATTCTTATTTTGTTTGCTTCGGTATGCTCCTATGATGGAGAGATGGGTGTTTGTGTTTCTCCAAAAACAACCAAAGGCCATAGGTTTGTGTTGGCAGATGGATTGTAATGTTCTCTCTGGTTGTTTGGCCCTGCCTGGCAAGTGGCTGCTGTGTTTTCCCTCAGGAGTGCTCTTCAGGTATCGGGTATTCCAGAAATCAGATTTTCCTTCCTGGCATAAAAGGTATTGCTACAGTTCTCTCCTCTCTTCTCTTCTCTTCTTTTTCTTAAAGACTTTTTTTGCAAGAGTGGATTGTGTTGAGAGGTTCTCAGCATACTAGTAGCTTCTGTTGGAGTAACAGTTCTAGTACGGAGGCTCCAGACCCATTTTAGGTGTCCTCCCTTCTCTTATTTAACTGAAGAAATATGAAAGGACTTCAGACAATGAGGTGACAGATTGGCTTCTCTGCCGGACAGATAAGCAGCTGCAATCAAAAGAGTAGGCAAGTTTTGCTGCTTAGTGCAATGGAAGGACTGATGGCTTCTGTTTCCTGAAACAAGGATGGATTGAAACCACATGCTCCAAGGCACCTTGGAGCCTTAAAAAACTGGAAACCCAATAGAAATAACCCCAGACATCTGAGGGATGGTCAGAGGGAGTCCTTCAGAAAGCTGATTCCTTCAGCCTTTTTATGGTGAATTTTAATCAAATTCAAAAGGAAACATAAAGAGTATTTCATAACTTGGTGAGAGAATATTGCCAGGAGAAAATGGAGGGAACAGAATGTGATAAACTGGAAAACTGTGTTTGTTGTCACTGGGTTGGGGTTCAGGGCATTTGGCCATTTTTTTATTAATAATCAGTCAAGTAAAGAAGGTTACTGCTGCCAGAAAGTAATTTTTTATTATCTTCCTTGTAATCCCATATTATTTAAAGATAAAAACGTGAAAAAAAAAAAGCCCCAAGAAACAGGCATCAGCTGTTTCAAATGTGGTTTTGGTTTTTGCCTTAAGATGGCTATTTTAAGTTGAATTACCTTTTTCAAAAATGTCCCTCACAAGTTTGTTGATGATATTACATGGTTGTGAGTTATCACAGGGATGGTGGGTGCATGTCTTAAATGCAATGGTAACTTCATCTTTCAGAATAAGCAGTAGACGTGCTGTGTCAGCTGAGAAAATGCATCCCATGTGTAACAAGGTAGTGAAATTCTCCTTTGAAGTAAAAGAAGTATTTGATTTTTCTGGCTATTATTCCAAGCATTGCTTTCTTTTTTTTTCCATGTTTGCTAGAATTTTCGAAGCTCCTCTATTCCTTGTAAATATAGTTACTTAACATAAAGCCAAAATCAAACTGCCCAAAAACCGTAAGAAAAGGTGTTAAGCTGATTTTTTGTTGTTCTAGACTCTGGAAAACGGACTGCCATTGTTTCAGCAAAGCTGGCTACTGCTCAGTGAGTTATTGAAACACAGTCTATTCAGGTTACCTTGAACACAACTTTTTCCTATGAACTCTGATCCAAGCAAAGCCAGCCACTATTCATAACTGAGCTTGTCAAGAGTAATTTCCTTCTTCTTGGGGAAAAATCCACTAACTGGTGGCAAATAGGAAACTTTCCATGGTGAAGATGGATTGTTAAATGAGATTATTATTTTCTTCAAAATTAATTTTCTGTTTTCTTTGAAAGGAAAAAAGAAAACTGACGTGTTCATCAGTGGCTGAAGGGAACAAAAAATTCTTCAGAATGTAATCCAAAGAGATTGTCTTTGATAAAAAGAAAGGGGGAGAAAAGCATATTTTACACTTTTTTTTTCTCTTCCTAACAGATATATTAACCTTCATGATTTTATACTCGATCTTGTTGGTTTCTGGGCTTTTTGAAGCCATAACACCTGAGATGAAGGCATTGAGAGATTCTGGATTTCTGTGCGGGGAGGGAAGTATGGTTTTGTTTTTCATAGTCATCGAAAATAACTTTAGCAGATGAGTGAAGATTTTAAAATTAAAAGAAAATGCAAATAATACCATTATTTATGCCTCTGAACTTTGTAATTTTAGGAGGTCTTTAATACTTGGTGGTGTCAGTACAGTGGTAGTCTTGTCAAACTGAAAAGTGGAATCAATATGTTCCATTTTGTGTCTGCTATTCAGAGTGGTAGTGCTATGAATAATGCAAAGTATTAGTAATTTTCCAGAAAAGCATTAGAACTGTTCAGCAAGAGGAAGATTTTAACTAGGGAAATTAGATAGGGGGAGCAGAGCAGAAACCATCTCCAGTTGTAGCAGCAGGGAAGCCATATGCAGAAGCAATATGATTTTCTTCTCTGCTCTGCAGCTCCTTTTGTATTTCAGCCCTGAGAGATGAAGGGAGGGATTCCAAGTCAGTCAACACTAGGCAGAAAACTGATAAGAAAGTAAAATTAGCCCAGAGGTCAAACTTCTAGCTGTTTCCTCACCATTTAACAGGTTTGTGTGAAAGTGCCACCACAAATGTGGTAGGTCAGGGCAACATAAAAGATATTTAAACCTTGGTACTATGAGGAACTTCTTTCTTAATAGTTAATGCTGTGGTTTTTGAGATTTACCATCTAGCTTAAAAAATGGTTGAACCCAAAGAAATTTATAATGTGTAGAGTATGATAAATCATATATTTTCTCTTTTTTAATTCAGAGGTCAGCAACAGGTTTATTTTCCTTTTTTGCTAGACAGAGTACTTGATGTGACTGGATCATTTCAGGGGCGTCTCAGGAGCTGTTGGATACAGCTTCTCTCCCTTTAACTTCAGAAAAAGAGAATTCTATCGCTGGAATTCATGACAGCAGATAGTCTAAGCTATAACTTAGCAGCATGTTGAAATAAAACATGTATTGGCTAGTGAGTGCTTCTTTTCTTAGGTGAAAATTTTGCTACATCCACAGATTAGGAGAAGCTTAATAATTTTTAAAAATTATTTCTTTCCCGATGCCTACAATAATTTTTTTTGATTTGTGGTGCATATCTTCTCCATCTCTTCACTCTTCTATTTTGAAGATCTACATTGCAGAAAGTAAGCATTTTCCTCCCCAAATGTCACATGAAGTCCTGTTTTAAAAAGAGGCCAATGGAATGATATCTTTTGTTTTGCCTCTCCTGTTGGGATACATGAAAGCAATAATACCTAATGCTCATTGATAATAAAATTAATTTCCTTGTGGCTCATGGATTTCTTTTCTCCGATTATGTATTTAGTATTCAGAACACTGATATTTGTTTTAATAAACCTCTTTTAAACTTTTATGTTGTTTAAATCGGTTTTGCGGACCTCTGCTAAAAACAAAGTGTAGTGCTAGCTTCAAGATGTTGAGGCATTCATAGAATTTAAATATGTTTTCTGTTAATATAAGCATTTTTGAGGTTTGGGCTAAAATGTGCTGAGTATAATTTCTGTGTATGCAGTCAGGCTTTAAAGGAATGGGAATGTTTGACCTGGGAAAGAAAATGGGCAAAAAATGTGAACTACAGAAAGTGTTAAAATAATTATTAAAGCAGGCTTTATATTAAAATATGTAATTATTAAAAATAAATTAAATTTATTTTTATTTTAAAAATAAATAATTATCGAAATAGTCTCATTATTAAAACAGGCTTTTCTGTGTTGTAGGGAATGCTATATTTGAAACATTTCAATTCCTTGGTAGCTGCAAATGATACTGTGTCATATGTGGAGGTGTGAACTTTCTGCATTAGGCCCTTCTTGAGACATGAACACCATCCAGCCCAGCTGAGAAAGCCAGTACAAACTGGGGGCTTGCTCCCTTGAATGTCCTCCCAGCTTCTGACATCCTTCGGCTTACCAACAGACATTGCTGCCACATATCTCTGTTTAATAGCCCTTGATAGACCTCTGTTCTATAAATATATAATTTCTATTTTAGTATTGTTTTGGTGGTTTGGGTTTTTATTTTTAAATCCAGTTTCATCCTTGTCATCCAGAGTATTCTGTTGTAAGGATCGATGGCTTTTAATGCTGAATGTCTTCCAGCATTATAGAGTTCATTTGTTATCTCCTTGAGGTCAGATTTCTTATCTGCTCCCATTAATATTCCCTGAAAAAATTGCTACTTTGCTGTTAACCCTTCTTTGTTATTCTCAAGAACTGTCTCAGCACAGATGCTGTGCAACCTTACTCAGTGTCTCATTTCAGTAAGAAAACCAGCTGTTTTATTGCTGTCTTTAGCTTCCTATCCTTAATCATCCTATCCTCTTTTTTTTTTTGTACTGGGAACAAAGGATGTTTATCACATCTTTAATGACTGGATTAAAGACCTGTTGCAAGATACAGAGGCTTTTCTGATGACACTGATAGTGTTCTTCATTACAGTGTTGTCTAATACTAGCTAGGTTCAGGCAATCTTCTGTTTTATTCATTTTTTATCCGCAGTGTGTTTGACTGTCACTTCAGCTCAAGACTATTTTTCCTGACTTAGGCTCTTTCTAGAGAGCCCTTTTCTGTATATGAACAACCTGGTGTAGTGGAAGATGTCCCTGCCCATGGCAGGGTGGTTGGAACTAGATGCTCTTTAACTTCCCTTCCAATCCACACCATTCTGTGATTCTGTGATGTCCTGTGGTTTTTCTCATTACGTGATTTCTCATTCTCAGTAATCTGGTCACGCATATTACTGCTTAATTGTGAACAGGACTTGCTCTTAATGCAGGTCACAGAGTCTTAGTATTACAATATACTTGGCTGAGCATTGATGCTTTAGCATTAAAAGAGTGGTATATTAGAGAGGTCGTGATCCACAGTGTTACATGATGACTTTCTCTGTATTTCTTCCAATTTGTTTTTTTTTTTCAATGTTTTAGCACAGGTGCTTTCTGGGATACAGCATTTCAAGGTAAACAAAAGATGCTGGGTTCCAGGAGCCAGAGATGTGAAATGATTCCTTAATTCTCTTCATGACACCTTAATTCTCTTGTTCAGTGAGAACTTACTAAGGTACTGGCAGGGTCTTTTCTGGTTTTACTGAAAAAGCCTAAGTTAGAAATTGTTCTGTTTTAGGACTTCTGAAAAATTGAAAAGAGTTCAGAAGGTGGTCTTAAAAATGAATTGCTGTAGGGAAATATAATTCTTTAGGTGAATAAAAATGTGCTGTGGAGCACATGTCCTGCAGCTATTCTTCGAGTTCATCGAGATCAAGACAAAGTCATTTTCTGAATTACATTAGGGTGGTTTTGTATCAGGTACTAGTAAAGGTTTCCTGACAGTAGGAGCAGTAAAGCATTGCTACAAATTAAAGTGGATACGGACTTTTTTTTAACAGATTGGACCAATGGTAACCCAGTATAGATAAACTTGTTCTCCTTTAGCAAAGGTTGGGCTAAAATACTCTCAGCAACCTGAGTCTTCTGTAGCAGCCTTTCTTGCTGGGACAGGAGCAGCCAAGGCTGTGCTGCATTGCCAGGTGTGGTGAGACCACCCTACCAGGAGCACCCTCACCCACCAGTGGCATCTCTGTCCACTTTCAGCCCACTGACTTCAGCCTCACAGTTGGCTCCAGGCTGAGGCTGTTGCCTGTCAGAAATTAACTTTATCTGTTCTCTAGAATGATCTTTTGTGAGCATAAATTGCTGGATGTATCTGTTGACTGTATCTGTTGAGCATTTGACATTGTCCTGCACAACATTCTTGTCTCTAAACTGGAGAGATGTGGATTTGAGGGGTGGATTAGTTGGTTGTTAAGGAATTGGCTGGATATTCACTCTCAGAGTTGTGGTCAGTGGCTCAATGTCCAAGTGGAGATCAGTGGCAAGTGGTGTTCCCTGGGGTCAGTATTGGGACTGACACTGTTTGACATCTTTGGTGACACTGATAGAGGGATCGAGATACCCTCAGCAAGTTTGCTGATGACATTGAGCTGTGTGGTGTGGCTGGAAGGAAGGGATGCTATCCAGAGGCACCTGGACAAGCTTGAGAAGTGGGCCCTTGTGAACTTCATGCAGTTCAGGCCAAGTACGAGGTCCTGCACCTGAGTCAAGACAACCCCTCTGTATCCGTACAGGCTGGGGGTTGAACAGATGGGAGAGCAGCCCTGGGGAGCAGGATTTGAGGGTACTGGTAGATCAGAGACTAGACATGAGCCAGAAATGTGCACCTACAGCCCAGAAAGCCAATTGTATCCTGTATTGCAACAAATGAAATGTGGCCAGCAGGTCAAGGGCAGTGAGACTACCTTTTATGACTTTCTTTCATGACTCCACCTGGAGTGCTGAATCCAGCTCTAGGGCCCTCAACATAAGAGGGATGTGGATCTGTTGAAGCAAGTCCAGAGAATGTCCATGAAGATGATTGGAGGGTTGGAGCACCTCTCTTATGAAAACAGGCTGAGAACATTGGGGTTGTTCAGCCTGGGGAAGGGAAGAGGACACCTTAGAGCAGCCTTCCAGTACCTGAAGGGGGCCTACAAGAAAGCTGGAGAGGGACTTCTAAAAACAGAATGGAGTGACAGGACAATGGGCAATGGCTTTAAACTGAAAGATGGCAGGTTTAGAGATTAGGAAGAAATTCTTTACTGTGATGGCTGTTGGAACAGGTAGCCGCAGTAGTTGTGGATGCCCCATCCCTGGAAGTGTTGGGGAGACCAGGCTGGGTAGGGCTTTGATGCACATGACCTAATGGAAGGTGTCTCTGCCTTGCCAGAGGGTTTGAAACTAGGTGATCTTAAAGTCTCTTCCAGCCCAAACCATTCTATGACTTACTGTTTTTCTCATAAGCATCTATTTGCTAGAGTCCACGTGCCCTCCATTAGGGAGGGCTGAAAAGTCCTTGAGGTGGTGGATATTTCCTTGGCATTTGCAGAATTGAATCTATGCCATCCCTAACTGATTTTATTAAAGCTCGTCATCCAAGCAGACGAATTTTCCAGGTTCTTTTATGAAGAAGTGTTAGTAAACAGAATTAGCAGATGTACTGTCTCCCTGCTGTTAGTTGCCAGTGGGATTCATTCTTGATTACAGTATAATGATCTTCATTTTTGGTCTTCCCTGGATCTGTGCCCTCTGTAACAGGATGGTTATTTAATGCTTACACACTGCTTCCAGCTGGCAGCCACTCATCCTTTTTTTGACAATTTCTATTTTTTTAAATATATTTCCCGTACTAAGATGGTTTGAGGTGAAAAATACAAAAGCAGTGGAAAAGAAAGATATGATGTCTGCTTAGAACTATGAAGCGATTCCATTCTTATTGGTAAAACTTACCTTTGACAAATTACTCACATGATTTCTGATAACAGAAAAGAGAGAAATATATCCACCTATGTATTTTCTTGATGTTGTAAATAATTTTAAGTTAGGAAAATAGTGATGTACAAACGTGTTTCATGTTTGTCGTATCTAAATAAATTGTGAGCATAGTTCATCACTTTTGCTATGTCAATGCCAGCAAAAATTTGTATATGAATGAGTAACTTATGTCTGCACTTAATGAAAATGTAGATGGTTAGCAGGAGATGCTGTTTTGTAAGCTGCCACTTGACTTGCTAAGATGCCAGAAAAAAGAGCTGCATACATTGTTGGCTGAAAAGTCAGGCAAATTAGCCCAGGGGAAAAAAAAGTGGGCATTAAAGTTGGCAGCCTATTTGCTTGGGGGGGAGGAAAGTGAAAACGTGCATTTTGCTGGGAGAAATTGGAAAGTCAATTCAAAGAAACCACAGAATTATCCTCTACTAAAACGTACTGAGTTTGCACGGCAAGCTTTTGGTAGCAGTGGTGGGGGACTGGGAAGCAGAGGGGCTGCAGGGGTGGCTTCTGTGAGAAACTGCTAGAAGCTCCCCCCATGTCCAGTGGAGCCAATGCCAGCCAGCTCCATGATGGGTCCACTGCTGGCCAAGGGTGAGCCCTTCAATGATGGTGCTAGCACCTCTGGGATAATCTATTTAAGAAGGGAAAGAAGTTACTCCACAGGAGCAATTGCAGCTGGAGAAGAGAGGAGTGACGCTATATGAGAGGAACAGCTCTGCAGACACCCAAGGTCGATGCAGAAGGAGGGGAAGGAGGTGTTACAGCAGCAGAGCTGAGATTCCCCTGCAGCCTATGGTGCAGATCATGGTGAGACAGATGTCACCCTGCAGCTTATGGGCGTCCAGAGTGAAGCAGAGATCCGCCTGCAGTCCATGGAGGACCCCAGACAATAGACCGTGGATGCCCAAGGGAGGCTGTGAAAGAAATTAATGTAGTGACTGAAGTCACCCACTGTGGCCTATGTCACCCTGTGTATCTGGAGTGCTGTCGTGGCATTACTGTGAGCAAGCCCCATGTTGTTCACTCTTCTGGTAGAAGACCAGAAGGCAGTGGAGAAGGAACAGAAAAGGGTTTCTGTTTCTTTTTGAGCTGACTGAGACTCACAGAAGTGAAGGGGCAATCACAGCTATTGCAGGGGGGCATTTGGGGACAGAAACCCTGCATTCTAGGGTTAGCTGGATCTGCTCTGCCATCTTGTGGAGTTTCTCCCCAGGATGCCCACTGGTCACTCTGTATCCTGCCACTGGTGTCCCAAAAAACTTGTCCAATTTGCTGTCATCTCCAGAGGACAATCATCCCACAAAGTTTGGTGCAGCCCACCTTGGAGGGCTTCCGTGCCACAACAGCACAGGATGGGAAACATTTGGCTTGGTGTATGTTGGCAATGCTGATTTGGGAAGCAATGCCCAGCACCTGCCCACCCCACAGCAGTCTGCTGCCATTGCTATTGGCAGAGACGCACAAATAAATACCAAATGTATTTGAAAGAAATAAGTCTTGCTGCTCTGTGGCTCTAGTTATCCAAATACTTGATAGAGATTGAATAGAAACATTAAATATCACCTGGTGAAGTAAAACTCTCTTTAAGTAGGGTTAAAAATGTGTTGCATTGTATCTTAAATTTCATTAAAGTGTGTAAATAATTTGTACTCCTAAGTAAGATTTTAGTAAGTTGTGTTACATTTATATTTGGAAACCTTCATGCCAACTATACCTTGACTTTTCAGTGTCCTTCTGCAGCCTTCCAGAGTAGGAAGTTGTGCTTTTCCTTCTTTCATGTCATATTTGTGCTCACGAGCCCTTTTCTGAGACATCGTGTCTACATTTTCTTTCCGATCACTCTAAGGCCAGCCAGAGCTCCCAAGCTGGGGCCAGAGAAGGTGGGGAATTACTTTGGGGTTTTTTAGCATGGTTGTGTTTAGTTTTTATGATGCGACGTTGTCCTCAAGATGTAATGGTCAGTTTGACCTCTTTGCAAACACCAACTATGTGAGAAAACGCTTTACAAGCTGCGAGAGGATTCTCAGTGGCTCTCAGGAGAGTGGAAGAATTTTCGTTGGCTGGCAACAGGGAGGACAAGACTGCACTGCTGACTGTGGTGGTGTATGAAGAAGAGCTTTGTAAGTGGGAGAGGTCACTGTAGGCTGGGCTCAGTCACTGGTTTTCCACATCATTTTATTTCATTTATTTTTATGAAAACTTGAAATTTAGGTTGCTGCTGATACACCTCCAGATCTTCACCCTTCGGATTGAAGGAGCATGCACTGTTCCTGGGCTGTCAGCAAAGTCTCCTGGTTTCACAGAAGTTGTGGTGTCTCACAGGGGCAGGGCATAAGAAGAGGATGTGTTTTTTTTTTTGTTTTAATAGTGAGAAAAAGGATATTTTTGTGTTTTTCCATAGATGAACAGATGGAAATGGAATGAAAATTATTTGCAGGGCATGTATGTATTTGAGTTAAGATTCCTTATTTTAGATTGTCAGGGCTACTAATAATTGAAATGCATCCAGGGCAGAATGTGGTGTTTCTGTAATTTTTGGTTGAAACACTAATAATCACAAAATAGGGAATGCCTCGAAACCCAAGGTTTTTTTGTTGGTTTTGGTGGTATTTTGGGGTTGTTTTTGGTTGTTTTGTTTTGTTGTTTGTGGGTTTGTTTTTGGTTTTTTTTTGGGGGGTTGATTTTTTTCTGTTTGGTTGGTTTGTTTGGTGGGTTGTTGTTTTGTTTTTTTTTTTTGGTTGGTTGGTTTTTTCTTTTGTTTTTTGTTTTTAAATTTAGGTGTTCTTTCTACTGTATAAAAAGCAAGTTACTATTTCTGTCAGTACTCCTAGGATTTTCTATTAGGAGGAAAAAAAGTTCTCAAATCTTGTCACATCTTTTTGTATATATAAGACAGTAACTTCAGTGAATTGCTTATTGTTCTACAAAAGGGCACCTTAAAGCTTGCTCTTTTTGTGATGGTATTAAAATTCCCAAAGGAATTTTGTAGCCCTTCACTCTCTACAACTACCTGAAAGGAGTTTTAATGAGGAAGAAATGAAAGGATGATTGGAAATGTCCTTAAGTTGTGTCAGGGAGGTTCAGATTAGATATTAGGAAAAAAAAACCACCTTCTCTGAAAGAGATGTTAGACATTGGAATAATTGCCCTGGGAAATGATAGTCACCATCTCTGGAAGCATTCAAGAGGCATCTGGGTGTGGCACTTGGGGATATGGTTTAGGACTGATTATCATGGTCCTGGGTTAAGTTGAACTAAATGATCTTGAAGGTCTCTTCTGAATCTGATTCAATGATTCTATTAAATATTTTTGATCAGGTGCTGACTTCCTCTTATAGCATGTATAAGCTCACTATGGCAAATTAAATCATTTATTACTAATCTCAAAAAAGCATATTAATAATGCACCTTTGATATATTTCTGATAAGTCAATAGTCTGACTCATTGACAGATTAAAGGATTAAGGCATGTTCTGATTTTTATTTCAAAGACAATTTTACAGAAGAAGTAAGCAGAAATTGCCAGTTTAACTTGTCAGATGAAATTCTTATGTGAGTAGAAAAATACAATGCTATTTAAAAGACAGTTTCTGTTGTTACTTGGAGCCGCAGGGCTGATTCCCAGGCCTCCTGCTGCCTCGTTGAAGACACATGCCCAGTGGGATGTGAGTGCTATGAATTGTAGCCAGGAGCTGAGGAATAAAGTAAAATGTTTCTTTCTTTATTGTGAAAGGTTATGATCAAAGTAGCTCCATGTGTTTTGTTCTGTATCTTTCCAGACTGTGTTAAAATAATTTTTTACAGGGCTTCTCCTGTGATTTAAATGAGCAAGGCTGTCATCTGTCACCTTGCAAATTTTTGTCTCGCATGGAAACATTTCTTCCCTGAAAGATCTGTGTTCTGCTGAGAAAGCATGTTCTTACTCGGAGATGTGGCTTAATTAATGTTGCTTAGGATAGCAGAGTAATGCTGCATAGAATAATGTTATTTCACCTTGGCATTCCATGCTTGGAAGAAAAAAACATAAATTCTTGAGTGCCACTAGCACCAAAAAGCATCTTCCTGTGGGTGTACTTAAGTTTTGTGATGGCTAGCACGCCTCAGGCTGACCTTTCTTTCATCCACTTTTTTGTTGAAAACTGATTTCACATCTCATGGAGTGAGCGGATGCCGCAAATGCACCATGACACTCCAGCAGCTGGAATACAGATCGCACCACTGGTGGTAAACAAAGCCTGGGAAGGGGCAGTGCTTCTGCTGTGGAGCAAGCCTGGTGCTTCTGATGTCAGGAAGGTGAAGTGCATGTCCTTGTGTGGCAAAAGATTGTAGGTTTGTATGAAAGCTCACCTGGCTTTTATCCTAAAGCTTGAATTATCAACAAGGAGTAGGGAAGATCAGATTAGAGCCAGCCTGGTTGTTTTGGTAATGCTGCATCAGTTTACCCTAAAAAGGATACTAAAAATCTCTTTTGGAGTTAGTATCAGCTGTTTACTTGTTAAAGCTGCAGGATTTACTACATGAATTTACTTTTATTGTACAGATATTTCTCTGGCCTTGTGAATCAAATACTGTTTTCACAATTGCAAGAAGGTCCTGGTTACACTGTTGTGTTGGGTATTGATAGTCATCTCAGGGAGTATTTTTTGACTCATCATATTCATTTTTCTTGCAAAGAAATGCTAAGTTTCTTTGTTGGAAGCTGATGTCCATTCACCTTTGTATGAGAGTGAGAAAAGAGTTAATGTTCTTAGCTGGGTGTTGCTACAGATTTTTAAGTCTTATTAGGTGTTCTACCCACCTTCTATCTAATCTGTCTATCAAGTGCAGGTCAGATTGGACATAATTTAAAGTATTGTCAGGGCAATATTTCAGATTTTTTTTTTAATCCAATCAATTTATTAATTCATTGCTTGGATTTATTATTAATTCAATTTATTAATTCAGGTCTTCAGGCTCTTATGAAAGCCAAAAATATGTATCAGTGAAAACATTTCTGGTGGTGTCTATAGTTAAAGCACAATAAGCCTTTAAAGAAGTGCAATTTGTTATTCGTGTTAAAAAACCCTATTGGGATGATACGAGAGACATTGCCTGTGCAATCTATATGTCCACAGTAAGATTTCTTAGTAATCATAACATGGAGAATGGGGGACTGGTTAGCTTCAGCTCAGAGTCTTTAATGTCAAAATTCAGGTCTTGACCATAAATCTTCTGGTATGTATTTAAGGCAAGCCATGAATATACTGTGGGAAGCAGGGGAAATGGATTGTTTGTATCCCAGCTGGCAATTTATATGTTGTTTACTTTATTGGTTCCTCACCATATGATTTACTTCCTAGCCCAGGGTCTTTTGGTGTGCTTGTAAAGTTGGATTCACATAACTGTGAGACAGAGTAGGAATCAGAAATCTTCTCTAAAAGGTTTACAAACCCAAATGGGGCTCTAACGAAGTTAGGTGAGAGGACTGAAGTTCTGGGACGAGCTTTTCTCTGATGAGGCCTGAGATGCAGGTGCTATGCTGGAGGCCTGTACCCTGCCCTCTCCTGGGAGAGCAGGGGGTGCTGTCCACATGATCTATGCTGCCAAGCACATCTGTCTTGTGGAATGTTCTCTATCATGTTTTATTTACATGATAAAATATGGATGTTTAGTTGTTGGTTTGATATTGATGTGTATAGCACCTATAGCATTGTGAAAGTACATATCTAAATAACAACGAAGATTGATTCTGCAAAGGTGAGATCCTTCCATCCTTGCTTTTGTTGTCTTACCCATTTTTTGCCCCATATGTCTCTGGAGTGGGTGTGTCTGCTTGCAAAGTAAGACTCTATTAAATTAGATAAAGATAATGGAATCCAATCCTACGTGCTTATTATTGTGCTGAAGTAAAGCTATAAATGGAATGCAGTTCCTCAGGGTTCAGTAGATGTGCCTAGTCTTTGAAAAATGATAAATAGCTTCTAATTAGATTAATGATATTTCATGAAAATTATAAATACTTTCTAATAGCCCGTTTTCTCAGTAGGCTTTACACAGTTCAGTTCTGAAAATTGGAGTTTACAGAATTGTAACCAAAAGTGATATATGTTCTAATATTGAGTGAGATGTACAAATTACAGCTTACATTTGTTAATTCCAGTCATTGAATGCAACAGAATTAAAAAACAAAAAAGAAGGGGACAGGTAATAATTGTTGTCTCAATTTTATTTATTCTGGCTACTTCAGGTTTCCTCCAGGGTGTATTTAGAAGAAAGAAGAGCCTGAAGATAATCTTCTGAATGTTTTAAGTGTTACTCAGTAAGAAAGTTGATTAATGTGTCCCACTTTGACTCGTACAGTAATCTCAGGATAATAATTGCGGGGTTTGCAGCAAGGGGGAAAAAACTGCTTTACTTGTATTCTGGGACAAAATAACTTTTTGTTTTCCCTGCTGATATTTAGGAGTAGATAAATGGACCAATAGATTACTTTAAAGTTATTTGTTATAGCCTCAGCACAATTCTTTGGCCCTGAGATGACTGTTAAGAGTATAAGATAAAGAAAACAGTTGTTCTTAGAGAAAGGAAAATACAGTTTTTTTTCTCTTTCCTCCCCCACAGGACATTAATGTATGTATCCTTGAAAACTACCCTGAATGTTCTAATCCCAGGTTATTTTACATCATACCATATTTCTGTGGACAGCATCCAAGATGCAGGTAAATATATGCAAGGTATTTCAATTTGTTCAGCAATAGCTATTGCCAACATTTTGTCAGAAATTGGTAATAAGGAGGTGACCTTATTTGAAGTACAAGAGAAAAATGAAAGTACAAGGGATGTAGCACTGTATGTGGTAACTGTATGCGTATATTTTGAAGTAGGGAGGGCACTGCAAATGTAGCACTGTTCTTTTTTCTTGATTTATAGCATGAATAATTCATCAAATATGAATGTATTTATGTGGATTTTTTTTCTCAGTTACTCGTTTTATCTGCACTGTAATTTTGTAATACGTGCTTTTTATTTACTCAGATGCTTGTATCAGGTCTATATGAGGAATACAGGTTTCTGCATCTAAGAAACCATATTAATGCTTAAAACTATGTAAAATGCAGCCTTCTACTGCTTTAATTGAGCTACCTCATTTTTAATGTCTGCATATGCCATTCTAATATTGCTGTATTACTGATACAATAGTAAATTTTTTGTGCAATAATATAGGAATAATTTTAAATACTTTTTTGGTTTTAAGTACTTTTGTATTGTTGGTAACAAGTGTTCTTTATCAGGTGTGTTCCACTTCAAGGTATTCTGTTTCTGTATTATTCAGGCTTCTCCAGAATGAAAGAACCATACATTTTCCAGAATTTCTTTCAAAAGCCATACTTCTTGTAGCAGCAATAACAAGTGAAAATGTGTTAACTTCTTCCATCTTAATTTCTAAGTAGCTGTGTTGTAAAATCCTGCCTTATTTTTTTTTGCTTAAGTGAAGTTATGTGTAAGAAACAAAAACAGATTAATGACTTCATGTTCATAACACTTTTTTTTAAACTTATTTTGGCCCTATTTGCAAAATCTTATGATTGCACACTCAACTTGTATGCGCAAGTAATCCCATTAATTTTCTATATTAATGCTTTCCCAAAATATCTCTGTGAGGTTCCCAAGCAGCATATTGAAGTACTGTCTTGTACCTTGTTGTAGATGTGGCTTCTGTCATGCCCTTGCACTCCCTTCAGCTACTTCTTAGTCCAATAGGGAGCTACAAACAGGAGGCTCATAGTGTTTGTTAGGACGCTTTGCTCTTCCAGAAAACAGATGAGCGCACAGAAGGTGGTAGAGCATGAAAAACCTGCTGCAAGTCTGCTCTAGTAGGAGTGAAAAGTATTAAGCTTTTCTACATGACACAGAAAGAGCTTCAGACAAGTGTTAAATTCACTATTGCACAGGGTCCACAATAACCTAATCAAGTCAGGGAAGAGGTGTGATTTACAGGCACTCTCAGGCAGTCTGGGCAACTGATTTCCTTTAGCTTGGGAGACTGGTATTATATATCCTGTGTCAGTATGAATGATGGCTGCTGCTCCCAGAACATAACTAATATGAATTATTAAAAGGGATTTAGGATTCGTATGGTTGTCTAACTACACTGTGCTTTTGGGAAATGGAGAAGCATAAAGATGTAGTGAAGTCCTGCCAGCTTCTCCTGCTGGGAGAAAATATGGAAGAAGCCTAAACTGTTCTTCAAAACCAGTATCAGTCACAGCAAGAAAAAATGCAAATCCAGTAGCAAAGCTGTAGGGCAACCAGGGATAATGACAGGGAAAGGGATGCTCCTGGAGACTTTGGCAAAGGTTAAAATGAAGGACAAGGTAGAAAATGGTAGTGTCCTGTGTAGGATTTGCCGAGTAACAGCAGGCAGCGGTTGGTCCCAGCAGTTCTGCTGGTGTAGTTCAGGGACACCACCACCCCTCAGCGCCTTCCAACACCAAGGGCAGTCATTCCTCCCATCAGATGGGTTGTGCTTCCAAATTGAAATACCAAAGTTCACAAGTTTGAGCTTATAAAAAACTTGGCAAAAGATATCTTCAGAATGGAGTACTTTCACACAGTGATTAGCCTCCTTTTAATGTGATCCTGTTTTTACATGCCAATCCAATCTTAGATGTTGCGTGGAAAAGTTCAGTAAGCTATTCAGGTTTGGTGGGGGGACTTTTTTTGTTCTAAGTATAGCACTGAATATTTTTTTTTTAATTCACTTGTGTTCTTGGCTTGAATTTGAGAAGTAAATGCACATTTAAACTTTGCTTTTTCTCTCCTCTGTCTTCCCCCATCAATTTCATACAGAGAGCCTGGTGAATGGGCGCTTGAAAGAGCAAAGCTGAACGTTAATGAAAATTTTCTGCTTGTGGGCATTCTGGAGGAGTTGGAGGATGTGCTGCTTTTATTAGAAAGATTCTTACCTCATTATTTCAAAGATGTGCTTAGCATCTACAAAAATCCAGGTAACTTTTTCCATTAAAAAGCTATTTTTACAGAAACTTCAGCTAAATCTGCATGGCTGCCGAAGAGTGCGTGTTTTCCTTGTTCAGTCAATTAAGAAGTTTTTCTCTCTTTTAGGGAGCAGATTTGATGATAGGGGAAGGTCATCTATTCCACTTTCATCTTTAATGTTACTGTGTGGTTTTCTTTCCTTGCAAGCACTTGTTGCTCAGCAATCTTTCCGCATGCCGGAAAGCTTCCTCTTTTCACTGGAGTGGCTGCTTCTTCTTTTAATTGTGTCATACTCAGTTCTTAAATAATGCTGTCAAATTGGGGTCAGCAATATGTACTTAAATGAACCTTCAAGAAATGGTTTGGGGAGCTGGAGACTTTGGAGATTCTCCAGGACAAGGTTATTTATTTTTACTCAGCCTTCACTATGAGTTGAAATGAAATGAACCTTCAGTTGAGCTGAGTTTAGGTAAAATACAAATAAGAATGCGCATTTGCATTGCTTCCAATACAGCGCTGAGGAAAAAGACTTAGGAGTCTGGAGGAGAGAAATGAAAATGGAGAGCATTCAGTCTACTCCTTAATTTGCACCCCATGGTCAATCTGAAAGGGCTGTCTGTATCAATCCATCCCTCCGACGCTTACTTATTGCTGACTTCTTTAAAAGGCGGTCTTGTGTCCTATGCCTTAAAATAAATATGATGCTTCTGGAGGGCTGTGCATGTTATTCCCGCAGAATTAATTTCTTGCTTACATTTGCCTGGCCCATCAACACTGTGTGCACCAAGCAGGGGTAAAGCTTCCCTTCTTCCTTTGTGACTCAGTTGCATTTGTCTCAGTGTGAAATGCCTACAGCCATTAATATGTGTGTTTTGTACCAAGCTGTGTATTCAAAGCACATGGAACAAAGATTGAATGGCCAGCTTCTGACTGAGAGCAGCTATTACAGTAGTCAGTCACTTTGGAGAAATTATGGGTTTCTGTGCATAACCAGGGCTTGTGTGACTGTCCACCAAACCCTTCTTCTAGGATGCATCTTTGGAAACTCTGTATTCAGCTATGATACACGTACTAGGGAAAGTACAGCATTCCTTCTCTGAACATGCTTGCAGTAGGTCGTTGTCTGCTTGCAGTCAGGCAGTTAAGGCAGCTCTTTGGAAGGTGGGAGTGTAACTTTGTGGTGCCACATCCAGCCATAGAGCGATTTTACTTAATAACAGACGTAAGCAGAGTATTGTACTGATATAAGAGCAATGCCCAGTTTGGGATCAGCTATCTCCCTTATCTTTGTATATTAAAAAATAAAAATACTTATGTTTGTGGTATGCGGAAGTCATCCTAAAGGTTTGCACAATTTGGTGTTGAAGGTTTCCCTATAGGGATGTTAGACAAAAGGAAGGCAGGGTGATCAACAGGATAGTCTCTCTCTGCCATGAGACTTTTCTTTGAGTTTATGTGACTTCTTCAGCTGTTCTGTGCACCATATATTTTCACTTCTTTTACGGTAAGGGAAGCTAATAAGCAGCATGCAGGGTTCTGATTTTCATCAGGGTGCCCTAGAAACTGTCAGTTGGGAAATAAGCAATCCACCAGAATAATTAAGTGCTGGTTAATTTTTCTCCTCTCTGTGTATTTTCCAGTATCTGAAGGAAATTTGATCACCTCTTGGTAGTGATTTCCTCTGGGATTTCATGGGAAAGACAGGTTTTGTCAGCACTTTCCGTCAGTATTCCCTAGGTGGATTAAACTTCTGTTTTGTCTTTCCCATTCACTTACTGACTGGGCATATTAGTCAGAAAACAGTCACCTTGCGTTAACTCTCTGCTCCTCTTTTCATACATGCATATGTTTGAGGGGTTTTTTTCTATCATAATTATTTTCTGGTTATTTCTGAGTTGGTGCTAATGCTTACCAAAAAAAAGAGCTTAACAGAATCAGCCAGAAAAATGAAAACTATTCAAGACATGTGTCAGAAATCCTAGGTTGTTCTTCTCAGGGTGTCTTAGACCTGATCTTCAACACCCTCTGCTGTTGCATCATGAAGTGCATGGAAGAAGACATGTTGTTCTGCCAGCTGTGTGGTGGTCCTACAAAGCAGCAGATAACTTGGACCAAAAATGACCTTTTGTTGCAACTAATACTTGCAGATTAAATCTATACAGTTCACAGTATTGTCTGCTGACCTGCTGCTCCACTTGAGATTCTCCTATGGCAGTCTTTCATCTTTCCACATAAACAAGCAAAGTTTTTCTAGAATTTCTTTTGTCAGCTGAATATAACAAGATGAGGAAAACACAGTGAAGGATGTGTACAGAAAGGTGATTTACTTCCAGGTCTGTGAATATCTGCACCAGAGTCCACTGCAACAAGCAGTTCTGGATTAAAGGCAATTCAGAAACTGGATTTGTAGAGCTGCCTTGAAGCAAAAAGTAGCTGAAGAAAGATGATTTCAGTCCACTGTTGCTTTAGTAGATTACATAGATTAGAAATCACAGTAAAAAAAAAGGCAATTGCTGTCCAACCGACATCATAATCTAAACCATATTAAAAGCACTTTCCTGCTATAGGAAGCAAAATGCCTGATGTTATCAAACTCATAAAATCACATGTGCATTTAAGATACGTCTGCAGGAGTTGTGCGTTAAACCTCTTCTTCCTGAAGTTGGGACTCTCCTCTCTCGTTTTAGGTGCTTTGGGTTGTCACCAGATCACTCTATCTCCCATCTAAGCAGACTCCTTAGTATTGGAAACCTTCAGTATAGGTTGATAATACAGAAATCAGGAAATCTAGAAACTTTTTCTCATCTCTGTTCCTTTGAACTGAGCAGGCCATATTCAAAGTTCTCTGTTTCTTTTGTGTCTCTAGTAAAATTTCTCATCTCTATAATATTCATCAAGAAACCATTTTTCAGTGTTCTCTTAGGAGAAAACAAAGCCTATAGTTGTTTTACCTTCAAAAATATTTTTCTGCTGTTGTTCTGAAGTAGATCATTAAAAACTGTGGCTCTATGATCAGATAAGATAGAGTGACATTTTCATCAGAGAGCTATTGTCTGTCTGTGTATTTGATGACACAGATAACTGCTTAAAGCAGTATGAATTGAGTGCTTTTCTTGTTCATTCTAACCATTTGTCTGATATCAGCTGGCAAAAGGAAACTACAGAAAGTGAACAAGCTTTTTTAACATTTAAACTGCAGAAGAAACATTTTTTTCACATTTAAACTGCAGAAGAAAGTGAACAAGTTTTTCTTCGGGTGAAGAAAGGCAAAATGTTAAAAAAACTTGGCAGTTCAGCATGACAGAAAATTTTCGTGTCAGAGGACACTAGGAGGACAATTTCCTTCATTGCATTAACAAAAATGTTGCATTCAGCTATTCCATATGCCAGATATTTTGGCTTGTGTGTTTTATAGCCACGTGTAACAAAATGTGAAAGCTCTTTCTGATGCTAAAGTTTCCATTGGAACAAATCTGGTTTTATCTTGTACAGTACTTTAAAGCTATGGGCTTCCTGTTTTTCTGTGTCTCCACTGTCCTTGAAATTCAGCATTATCTTAATGTTAATACCAAGTCAAGAATTGCAAAAGGACTCTCTTTTTTGATGCCTATCTTGTCCAAAGTTGCAAACTTGTCTTGACAGCCAAAACTGACTTTGCCAAGAGATTAAAAGGGCAGGAATGTGAGCAGCAGACAGATTTTGAAATCAATAGATGGATGAATAGATAGGTAGAATAAATTTTAAAAATATATTTTTGAGTTTAATAGCTATCTTTTCTAACACAGTAAAATTTGCTCAAAATTTTGTCTTTTTTCACCAGCATTGAAGCATATAGGATTCAATTGCAGAGCTTTAGATTATATTTATTGCAAAATTTTAAAGTATTCTTTAACTCTTTGAAAGGCCTGAAATAGTTATAACAAAACTTGACATGTAAAATCTCTCATAACTTTCAGGAACTAAAGAAAAAAAATAATTGGTCAGTTCTGTTCACTTTTGCTGCCTATAGCTCACTTCTGTAACCTGACTGGTAGCCAGAACACAGAATACTTGCAGTTTCTTTTGAAATGGGCACATGTGGGTTTCCTATCTTTGGTATTTTTAAGAGGCAAAAAATACATACTATACTCAGCAAAATGGGGTTTTCTTCTATCTTGTCAGCTTCTGTGGCACGGGTAAAAGTTAACAGCATCCAGTGTAAAACAATAGGCAATAAAATGTTTTTTTTATCACCTTAGAAATGAGCCATATCCTCACACCTCTCTGCAGGAGTTCATAAATTTTCCCTGGCACCAGAAGCCCTATAAAAACACTTCTTCCCAATACCAGGAAAAGAACCCTTTGTTTCCTGAAAGGTGAGTTTAGTGTGGAGAATGTATAGGTCTTACTCTACAACAAGAAGACTGACTTTAAGCTTTTCAGACAGTGAATTTTATTGAGTGCAATGGAATAACTCACACTGTCATCTGAAAGAAAATATATTGTTTAAGTAAATTGTAAGGTTTTTTTTTAAATGCAATGAAAATTTGACTGCCTAAGAATTGCATTTACAGGGAATGTTTTAAACTGTAGTATTAATATTATCCCAGGTAGTATAAACCCTCTCATTTTTTAAATCCACTGTGTTCATGAATGTTAATGATATAGTCTTGACATTTTCTCTTCATAAGTTTCCCCTTCTCTTTAAACCAGGTAAGGAGAGAGATACTGCCATTTGTCTTTATTGCAGAGCTGAGGTCCTGAGAAGCAGAGCATTTTTGATGGAGTTACAAAAAGGGTGAAATCAAGCTCAGCAGTCTTTGCACTGTGCTGAAGATCACTCCTATGCCAGGCCAGCACTGAAGGTGGGACGTACCTTCAGATGGTTCAGATGCTATGTATTTGGAAAAGTTCAGGAACCAAGAGGTTTTTCCCTCTGAGAAACTGTAGTGAATGTGTTTACAGGCACCACCTCCAAGAGCAAAAACTTAGAGTAAGAAATGATCATAGGGCTCTGGTGGAAGGAGGCAGTGCTTTTTGTGCAGTGTAGTTAAATAGTGATCATCTTATCTTATATTCTCTATTTGTTCCTCACAAAATTAAAGGGAAAGAAATTAGGACATATCATAGAGGTCTTCTTAGTCTGCTGGCTTCTTGTGAGCTGTACTTTCTGGAGAGGGCTGTGACTGGGAAATGGAAAGGGAATACACTGGCTCATCTCCTGTGCTGGAGTCCCCAACCCTTCTCTTTCCTACAAGCACCTGCACTCTTGATGAGAGAATAAAATCAGCCTGGATTAGTTTTAATTTAAATATCGTGGGCGTTTTGTGGTGAGGTTTATTTGTTCAATTTGGTTTTGGGTGGGTTTTTTTTGCATCACTTCTAAAATTTCAAACACATTTAAATGTTTAAAAGCTTTAGAGACTCCAAATATGCTCTTTTCTTTTGCCATGCACTCTAGAAGAGATTTGTGTTTTCCCTAAGTAATACTTTGAACAGGAATCACTGACTATGAAAATCTTCTGTAGAAGAGGAAAGTTCTAAATTTCACGTGAAGGTAAAACATGAGGTTGGACATGGGAAGTAACTCCCTATGTGACACTTGTGTAGCGGGTTCCCATCTCTGATGTGAGCAGAGCAGCTTTGTCCAGCAGATGGAGCGATCTGCCCGTGTATGCAGCACTCCCAGCGCTAACAGCACACGTGGGTTTACATTCTGCCTAGATAGCGTTTTCCTAGCACCCAACATCCTGTTCTAGAAATAGAAGGCATGAACAGACCATCCTTTTCTTCTCCCTTTGAAGTCTCAGCTTTCAATATTGCATAGAGGAACTCTATAAAACAATGTGAATGCTAAAACATTAAGATCTAGGAAAAGTGTTTAGTTGTATTTTTGTTTCTTGTAAAACAAATGCTATGTTCTCTGTGTGCAAGATGGGCAGGGAAAGAGGAAGAGTCACAGTACATATCCCTGGGGACATTTCTTTTTTATTAGGTTGATAGCATCTAGGACATTCTGCACATCTAATCTGTTCCTTGGTTTGTTTTATAAAACTGAAGGCACTATCAAAAGCTGTAGATACATTATGTAGCTCTTCAGCCATGAAAATACAAGGTTTGGAGAGCAGGGACAAAACCAGACTGCCTGATCCAGGATGTCTTGAAGTTAGTGGATACACCAATGAGTGCTAAAGATAGTCAGTGAAAGTATCCTTTCTTTTTCAGTCCCATAAAAGAAAAATGTGTTGTTTTGTCTTCCAGAGGTTTGAAATCTTATTGTGACCAAACTAAGCAGTTTTAAGAATAGGAGCTCTTGGAAGGATTTGAGCACTTCTGGGCTTTCACATTACAGTGTTTTTCCAAAGAGCCACTAGGTTTTTGGAAGATTTGTCTCAGAGGCAAAACTTCTCTGTGGTGAGTTCTGAAGCAAAGCTTGACAGCTTATAACAGCTGTGGTTCTTGTTCTGGTGAGGAAGGTGAAGCCACTCCAGACAATATGTGTGTAGCATGAAAACCATAACTGGCACCAAAAGATTTAAGATTTATCCAAGATAGTATCAGACTCATTGCTCAAGTGTGATCAGGACTAAAGGTGTGGTAAGCAAGTTTGGTATGGCTTTCAACCCACATGGAGCTTGTGTACATCCAGGCTCAAGTCCTACCTGTTTAGTCTTCCTTGCTAGTGTGTACTTGTTAGATTGAGTTAGCTCATATGTGCATAGTTACACAGCAGAGCAGTTGCCTATAAATATATCTTGTGGCCCCAAATGAATGGCATTTTGAGACAAAAAGTGAGGCAGCTGACAGCCTGACATGACATTGGTGCTCAGTTTGGGTAGATCTGCTCCCTGAGGCCATGGTGCAGGAAAGTGGGATTTACATGTCCATTTGCCAAACACATTGCTATGGCTCTGCTTTCTCCTGGAGTCAAGAGCAGTGGTTCACTTGGTAAGTACAGCAGCACCAGAAACAATAATTTAGATCAGGTGAGAAATTTACATATTTCCTCTTGGCAGACCGGGATCATGGGCATGGTTCATGAACTGGAGAAATGAGGAATGAGGCTACTGTTGATCCATAGTTCCCCTTCCCTGTGCTTCTGGCATTCAAGGATGTTGGCTGCCTTCCACATCTTACCATTGATGATGGCAAAGAAGGATATAGTTTCTCTTCTTGCTAATTACAGTACTGATTTTTAAATCCTTATTTTAGTCTTGGATTTTCATGGAAATTGAATTTGTAAAGGCTATGCTCAGAATCAGTTGTAGTGGAAGGTGAAGTCCATGTTCCCTAAAATCATTGTTTGAAAAACCTACATCTAATGTTCCTCTTCTAGTAAAGTTTCTGGACACACGAGCTCATAGTCTGGCTCTGAACAAACTGCAGTGTATTGTAGAGCTAGGCTGAGTATGTTTTGTAAAATTACTTAATCTTCCCTTTCTGTGAGCTATAATACGTATACCAAGTTGGTGCTCTTCAATCTGCTACCTTTTTCCTATTCCCCTCCTCCACCTTTTTCATATTTCTCTTTCCTGTCAAGTGGCAGGGTCTTCACCTGAAGCCAAACAAATTTTACTTTTTTGCATGCTCATTTGAACCTCTCTATCACTAACAAGAGTTTGCCCTCTCTGAAGTTTCTGTAGGGTTATGAAGACTGAGACCACCTGTGCATCATCTTCATCTTTTAGTGCAATTCCAAGACCTCAGCCTACAGATTTTGCATTTCATCCTACCTATTCATGTCACTTGTGTTCAGTTTCCTTTCATCACATCTATCTTCTGATGGGCTTTCTGGTTTTGGATTAAACCCACAAAGATGTTATTTCATACTGTGTTGCAGTAAAAGCAAAACTCATTTATGTTCTGAATCCCAAGGGACCAGTCAAACAAGCCCCTACATCTCACACATCAAGAATTCACGTGTGGTTTTTCTGTGTGTGTATGTCAGGACATCGTTTTGAAGGCATGGTGCTGATATCTTCCAAGTCATATTTATCTAATGAGCGTATTAATCACCAAAGATGTTATGGTTTATAGGTGTGCTCCTGCTGCTCATCTGAGGTTAATTCCCTGATGCATCTTTTGAATATTTCCGGTTCCTGGTATCACAAAATAGAAAACCCATGGATAACCAGCTTTGTTAAAGCTTTAGCATAGAAGGAAATCTGCATTTGGATACAGCATTAGTGATATCTCGTAAATAATCCAGGGTTACTGATGACAATATACCACAAGCATTTTAATGACAGGCAGTTAAAGCCTGCACTGACAGTTCATACCTTCTTGAGTAACTTAGTAAATAAAATCATAATGCTATTTTAATCAGTAGCATTTCAGCTTAACCTCGGTTACTGCTTCTGCTTTAAAAATAGCATTTAAACAAAAATTACAGCAGTAACAGATTATGCAGATTGTCTCTTTGACAACTTTGACCTCTGTCCAGGCAACAGAAGGAGCCATTAAATCCCAGTTAATAGGCCTGCTTCTGTTCCCACATGAACAGGTCTTCATTTCACCTACATGGAAACAAGCAAGCTCCACAAGGTGGCTGAGGATGGAATATAAAAAACTTTTACTAATAATAGAACCAAAACAACTTAGAATTTAGCTCAATTATCATTGAGTCTGTCCCACAGTATGTTGTCAGGGCCAGTGTTTGGGAAGAAACACCTCTTGATTGAAAAAAAAAGCATATTTGGCATTAAAGATACAGAAGCAATATGAAACAGATCACAGAGCTGACTATTCATTTGGCTTTTAGGAGAATAGTCTTATTTTCAGTCTTCAAATAAAGTTGTTGTACTTTTTTTTCTCTAACTAAATCACTATCAATGGTAGAATGGGCTGCAGGTTAAATTGATTATTCTTACCCCCGAGGCATCTTGCAAGAACAATGCAAGTACCCTGAGCCAGTATCTTTGACGGCTCAGAAATGTTTTGAAAAACATTAAAGGTAAGGTAGCTACAGGAAAGCAATTTAGTTGATAAAACACTTTTACCTGTAATTTTTGTACAGTAGAGGCAAGGAGCCATCCCTTAGAAATTACTTAAATTTTCACATAAACATTGCAATTTAATATCAAGTTTTTACAGTGATGCAAATTAGCTGCTATAGTAATTAAAATGTTATAATAATTAAAATTAGGAAACCATGAGAGAGCATAAATTCTGACAAGTTAGGTGTGAAATTATAGCAAGGCACTTCCTGGCATGCAACTTGCGAAAGGCACTAAAGCTGTAACACCAAAAGGGTTTTTTCCAACTACATCGGGGGTAGGTGGCTGAGAATCAGGGGGAGGGGGAGAGGGAGAGTGGGCAGCTGGGAGAAATGGCAGAGAGGCAGTCTCAGGGAAGTGACATCCTCAGGGTACATTTGTAAAGGGACCACTTGCTCCCAGAGGACACAATGTATTGTGCTCTAAAATGATCTTAAGGACACTGTTGCTACTATTAGAAAAGATGGGAAAGAATTAGTAACATGAATTTCAGCAAAGTGCAAGGGTCAGCTCTTGATGACAAAAGTGTAAGAATTAAAATGAAATAAGTATGTTAGCAGCGTTGCTCTCAGCTGCTAGGCAGCTGGTACTCTCAGCTGGTATGTCTCCTCAGCTCCGTGCCTGTGCTCCTTCCTGTGAACCTCTTTGCTGTAGCTGCCCTGATGGCAGTTTATGGTGCTGGAGAGCTGACTCCTTTCTCTTCCAAGAGTCTTTCTTGAAGTTATGTTCCCTACTTCCTTTCCTTGTTGGAATTTCCCAGCCTTTTTGATCTGTCCCTCTTGAAAACTTACTCTCCAAGAAGCTATAGCGAGAACAGAGGGTTTTACTAAATACAGCTATGAAGGTTCCGTTTTTCTTCTTTTTCTCTGTTCTTGGAGTAGAATCATAAATTTTCAAATACAGCATGAAAAAGCATCCTCCCTTTTGTTTCTCTCTAGGCTCATCTTCCCAGTTTCCTCCCCTTTCAAACTGTATTCCCATTCTTTAATTACTGTCTTCTCTCCAGTTTTCTGTCTTTGTTTATCTCCGGCATTTGCACAATTTTTACTGCACTTTACAGTTCTTATCTTTTTGAGTTGTACTATTTGTACTCCATTTGAATATCTTCTCAGTTACTTGCAGATGCCATCTATAATACAGGTAAGTGTTAGGGTGTGGCATTTTTTACTCTAGGGCAGTTAGGGATGCTGCTGTGAGAGCTAGTATTCACCAAGGATTTCTTTGAAACTGAAATTGCCAACACTTTGGTATGTCCCCTGATTCAATCAGCAGCTGTTTTGGAAGAATAGTTAAGATTCACTCCCAAGCTTTTAGAGGGCTGCAATTGTCACCTGGACACCAACAGATTAAAGAATCAAATTGACATACTGGGAGGAGCTATAATAGAGGATGTGATTAATAGGCAGTTGGGAAAAGTCAGTATGGCATTTGTAAAACTTCAAAAATCAGCTACTTTCTTTAAGCACTCAGCAAGCACAGGGATATCAGATGGTACAGGTGTGATTTTCAGCAAGATCTCCGTCTAAAAGCTCTTTAAGAAAACCGGTTGTCAGGATAGGAGAAAGAATACTCTCCTGCAGGATCAAGCTGGTGAAAGAGGTGGGCATTCATTGTTTGGTAGTGCCCCCTTACTTTAAAAAACAGGGAAGTCTTGCAGGGACTGTGCTTCATCCTGGGATAAATGTTCTCTTAAAAAGGTCTGACTGAGGTAAGAGAGGTCAATGCTGATATGATGTTACCAGGAAGCAACAGAAGCAACACTGAAGTGGTTTACTGATCATAACAAAGCCAAGCATTAAAATTCAGCTTATGTGCAGTTGAGAAGGTCTGTCCTCGACACTCAGAGCTGCAGTCCACAGATGCTCTGGGTCCTGATCCATGTGGAGCTTGGTAAGAAAGTGCACAGCTTGTCAGATGGGTGGGTATTTTTGTCTGCACAGGGAAGCAGTCTCCTACAGAAGAAATTTTTGTATGAAGCTAGATCAAGTCATGACTCAGTTTTTCCAGATAACAGAAAATGATGATGCAGGACAGAAGGGTTAAATCCCGGCTGAATTGCAAGAGCAGCTGAAGGAAAGGCATTCAAATTCAAGGTGCTGCCCTAGCTGCAAAGCAGGGCATTCATGCAGCTGTAGTTCTGATTTGTGTTTAGTAGTAGGTGATTCAGGAGCATCAGACCGTGCCTGCTCTTGTTCTCATTTATCTGTTCTCTTTCAAGTTTGCATTCTGGGTAAGCAAAAGGTGGCAAAGATGACAGTGAAGCCAAAGAAAGGTAATTTTCTGCAGATACACTAGGCCTCATTTTCTAGCTAGACTTAGCAGAGAAAGAAACTGTTGAGTTGGCCTCTAGTTTTCTAGCAGTGAGCAGCAGCTGTTTTGGTAGCAGTAGCAGCAGCTCATATAACAAATGTTTCATGATGAATGCAAACAAAAGCCAGCCCTGAAATTCCAACTCCACTATGTACGCATAAAATATAAAACCAATTCAAAATAACGTAACTACTCAACTTAAGGGATTTTTTTCTCCCCCTCTAAATAAGTTCCATATGAGAATTAGTGTTTGGTCTGCTCAGTTCTCCAGGGTTCACCCAGAAAATTTTTAGCATATAGGCTGAGGGCAAAAAGTGAGCACAAAAACAGACCAAGAAAAAAATACTTTTAGAAGAAGTGCACGTGCAAAGAGGTTGTGTGGTTTGGGCGAAGGTTTTGAGAATGCCAAACATGCTTACTGAATTGAAATTACTGCTGATGTTTGTGAGTTGGCTGAATTCACTTGCCTCCAAAATAGGTCTTGGAGGAACTCTTCATGCATCTATGTGCAATTTGCTTTCTGAAGATGACTTGTGGTTTTAAAGGCATCTACATGTTAAGAAGAGTGTTATGCCCTCTGGCATAAATTTCTTTCCAGATAGCTAGTGGGAGGATTCCTAGGGAATGCAAGTTTCTGGTCAGTGCATATATACTCAGGGGAAATGAGGATATTGAAGAGAGAGGAAAATAAAATAATTGGAGATTCAGGAGAAATACAAAAGCTATCCAGGGGGCAGTGTCTTAAATTGTTATCTTACTCCAATTGCTATAAAACAGCAAGAAAATACTAGCATTTACCCATCCCTCCCTGCTCTGCTGTTTGCTGAAAATCTGGAGCAGCGTCTGTTGTCTGCCCACGCAAGCACTCCTGCTCTGTTCTCAGGCCCTGAAACACTCTCTTCACAATCAGTTTGCTTTCCTTATGGCTATTTTTTCTGAGCTGGCTTCCCTGTAATTATCGAACTATTCAGGTCTATTATTTTCAGCTAGGAGAAAACCTAATTTCTTGTGTTCTGACAGATTAATGATAAAATAATATAGCTTATTGTTACGCCTTTTGCAATATGATTCTTTCTATCTGATACCTTTTGTGTAATACAAATTTTTGAATGAAGTTTGTCTTCTTTCATTCTGTTCCTTTCAACTGAACTTTGAAAGGCCTGTGAAGTTATAATGCTGTTCTTGGGGTGCACATGTACTTGTGAGTTATTATGGGTATCACATCTTCAGTGTAGCACAGATGCAAATGTAGGACTTAGAACAAAAATTTTGTGCTTGTCTGGTCTCTGTTTCTCCTGCTTCTTGACTGCTTCAATTCATTTCCAAGACATCAGCTATATTATTTGATTTCTTGGTCTTTGCGGAGTTGAAGGGGAAAGAGAAGATTGATAAAGAGTACTGTTGGATCTAGCAAAGAAAAGAGAACAGAAAGGGTGGGCTCTTTCAGGTTTTGCTTCTTTCTCACTAGAAAGAAGTGCAGCACAAGTTACTGGGAGAGCCCAGTGGTTGTTTTGGGTGTGTGTGGAGGGCAGACAGGGACAGGGATGTTGCTGCAGCAGAATTTGCTGCATGCAGGGAGCCACGGGTGTGCACAGTTGGCCAGAGCCTGCAGTGCTTTGCAGAGTAGTGCTCCTGTGGCTTTTAGGATGTTACCAAGTTTGGAGGTTTACTGCTTGGGCATGAACACGTTTTTTCTGTTACATAAAATGAGAGTGTGGAATATAATGGGTGACTGATATATAATATACATCTTCTAAAAGCTAGTGGAAATTGGACATGACAGAACTGACAGCATAGCCAAAGCAAATTTATTTAAAACATTGAATGAAAATATTCACCAAAATCTCTGTTTTATCTTAAATACCACTAAGTATTTTCTGGGCATTGAAGTCTTATTTTTATCTTTCAAGTTTTCTTCCACTCCCTACTGTTCCATGGGTGTTCTGCCAATTTCACAGTAGTCATGACTCATCCTTGAAGGGTCTTCAGACAGCTGACAAACCTGCCTTACTTCACTGGGTATTGACATTATTTAATGTCAGTGCTTAATTTATGTACTGGGGAAACTGAACTCTCAGCATGATCAGTAAAGAGAGGCAAATTACTCTTTCTCTCTCTGGGGGTTGTTTGGTGCCCTGAGTGGCTGTCTGGAGTTCAGCAGGAATAATCCTTACTCATGCTGTGCCCTGGTACACAGTAGGGTAGGCAGGGATGCTGGCTAGGAGTTGGCATGCAGTAGTGTTTGTAGGAGCAAGGATGAAGTACGCATATAAGAACAAAGTTTATGTCATCCTTCTTAGTACTTTCCTTGTCTATCTAATAGCCAGATCTGTGCATCGAGTGCCATTTGATTTAAATTTTTGGTGGAATTGTTTGGGGGTTTTTTGTGGGCTTCACTTGGGGCTTTTTTAGCACCCCACTATATTTTTCTGCAGTGATTTCAGGAACAATGACCTTAGTTCCCTGTGGGGCACAGAAACGCAGCAGAAGTCCAGGACACTCTTACCAAAGGCAAAGGAGGTGAAGGAAGAGGGAGATCTATTCTAGTAAACTCTCAAGAAACCCCTGCATGGTGACCAAAGCAACTGCTAGAGAGTGAATGAATTGCAGAAGATGGGAAACCTGGGGAAGGATTTCGGACAGTAAAACTATGAAGGATCTTGAAGAGGGTGAAGCATGGCAGGACCAACTGGGGTGAGGGATGATGGTTGAACTAACCTGGCAGTCAGGTAATTTCACCAGTTGTTTCCTCTGTATCCTCTCCAAGATTTTTGGATCAGCACATTTTTGGATTAGATATATCTCACGACGGCTGCTCACTGTCTACAGCTTACGTTTCAGTGTTTGAGAAGGTTTGAGAAGTCCTCAGTCTGTTTTTCTGCACTGAATCCTCGTTCATAGGGATTAGCGTTTGTCCGGTTTCACCACAGAAGCGTCACATGCTTTCCACATCTTCCTTCGGGTTATTATTTCAGGATTTGTGGCTATTTCAGGTGCGGGTTTTTTCCCACTCTAGATTCTTATCCTATCTATTTCCATTTTTAACTTAATTCGGTGAGTGGTAAACTCAGTGGTAAATTTTGAGTGTCTGTGATGGCAATTAAAAGCTATTAGAGTCAGGACATCAGCTGGGAATCCTGGATACCAAATAGCACTTGAAAGAGTTCATATTCTCTCCAGAATTTTGGTACTTAGTCTAGCTCATGATGTTGTGTGCAAAGCCAATTAGTTGATTTTCTGTAATGACCAGGTGAGATGCTAAGCATGGAGGATGTGTATTCTCTTTAAGCGCGATGAAACAGATTTCTTGTGTTAAGATTGTTTTGTTTTGTTTGCAAATGGCAAATTTTTCTTTCCAGTGAGCGTAGTGAAAAGGATGAGATGAGTGCTCTTAGTCTAAGCCCTTGAAAGAAACATATTATTGTCATGGGCATACATACAGATGTACCAAGAACAGCTCCTGGAGGACAGACTAAGCCTTTTTTATAGTCAGCCATTTTTAGTTCTTATTAGTTGAAAATAACAAGAAGAAATTTCATCTTGTACAAACTTTGCCTGTTTGGTGCAGACATGCCAGTGCAAGTGGTTGACAGCAAGAAAACTCAGTCTGTTGTCTTATGCTTTAGCAAACAGCTTACCAAAGATGTCAGCCCAGTTCATCTTGAGCTTTTACTAACAGAAGAGCAGTGAAACTGCAAAGCATATCTGTCTGTGTATTAAATGTCAGAATTTACTTGGCACTGCTGGCTGCTGCTGGTAGAATACGGTATTGGGTCCCTGGCAGGTCCCAGTACTTTGTGCGTTTGCAGAACACCCTATTTAGCCTATTTTGAGGGCAGACTTATCACTTAGCTGAAGGTTCTGCTTTGAATCATTGAAAATTGTTTTCCTTGGTGCATGTTTTTGCAAACTACTTGTAGAAATCAATGGTTTGAGTTCCTGCTTAATTCATCTGCTCAGTTCACAGACTCCTTCAGTTACTCTTTCAGACCACATCTTGGTGTGCATCCCACTCATTCAAAAGTAATAAAAAGTTAAGCACACAGCCACTTTGTATCGCTTGTGTAAAAAGGGAAAAACTCCCAGTCCCACACATCTCTTCATGCTGTATGCGCATATGTGAGTAATTTAGTGAAGAAATGGTACATGATACATTAGTATATTTTATTAGCAATTGGCATTGCCAGACCAATATTTTGATTTTGAAATAGTGGCAGAACTTGCCCAGATTGCTGCTAAAATCAAAGGTTGTATCTGGTACTGCATCTCCATTTCTGAGTCTTAGCAGGAAAAGACAAAAAGCAAAAGATATAACAAAAGTATTTTGGTAAACAGATGTCAGCTGCTTTAAAGTGTTGAATCTCAGTTTAATTTTTCCCATGCTACATAAATAGTTCCTTCACTTCCTTTAGCCTTGCAATTTTTCATTTCCCACTGTTACTCAAACAAAATGAAAAAAACTAGTTATATTTATGAGGACTCTATATTTGCTCAGTTTAAGGGTTTTCATTTCTTCAGTAAATGTACTTAATAAAATTAAATGCTCTGGGAATGTGCCAGAAATGCTGTCAGCCACTGTGGCAAGCAGATGGATGAAGTTTCAGCTGAACGTGATGTGCCCAGGTTACTTTGTTTATTTAGAAGCTGATGATCACAGTCACTGGACATACTAGAGTAGCCTGTGAGGAATGTGTTTTTAAAGAGCTCAGAGTCACAATTTCCTACTCCCAGCAGCTATGGGTTTACTGGTGAACTTGGCCCTATCCAGGCATTGAATTGGGTTCTGGGACTAAGACTGGATGTGAAGGCAGTCTAGCTGTGGCATCTGTCACCCCATTGACTGCCAGGGTTGATTCTGCTGTTTTGACTGGTTAGGCCGGGTGTCCCCTTCCTCCTTCAATAGCTCCGTGTGTGTCCCTCCCAAAGCTGCACACTCTGTTGCAGAGGACAACCTCCCCAACAGATTTTTTTGACTGGAAAGTGGCCCAGCAGAGAAGGACCTGAGAGTGCTGTCGACAACCAGCTTAACATGAGCCAGTGTGTGCCCAGATGGGCAAGAAGGCCAGTGGCATCCTGGCCTGTGTCAGACACAGCGGGGCCAGCAGGACCAGGGCAGACTGTCCCCCTGTACTTGGTACTGGTGAGGCCACACCTCCAGTGCTATGACCGATTCTGGGCTCCTCATTGCAAGAAAGACATTGAGATGCTGGATGGTGTCCAGAGGAGAACAACAGTGCTGGTGAAAGGTTTAGAGGGTCAGTCGTATGAGGAGCAGCTGAGGGAGCTGGGCTCGCTTAAGCTGGAGAAAAGAAGGATCAGGGGACATCTTACCACTCTCTACAACTGCCTGGAAGGAGGTTATAGGCAGGTTGGTCTCTCCTGGCAGGGAACCAGCAACAGGACAAGAGGAAATAGCCTTAAGTTGCACCAAGGACCATTCAGGTTGGACATCAGGAAAATTTTCTTCACTGAAAGGTTGTTTGAGCATTGGAAGAAACTGTCCAGGGAAGTGTTAGAGTCACCATCCCTAGGAGTGTTCAAGGAAAGACTGAATGTGGCACTTATTGCTATGATTTAGTTGACATGATGTGTGCAGTCAAAGGTTGAACTCGGTGAACTTAATTATTATATGATTCTAAGACAAAATCTGATTGTGTGCACTGGTCACCCACTGAGCACCAAGCCTGGGTGAAAACATATGCCTCAGAGCCCTGTTGTTATGTGTAAGTGCATACACACATCAACATGGTCACTATCCCTTCTACACAAATGTACACTGAGCCTCCCAGAGGTGAATATTCTATTTTTTGGACAGGCCTTTCTAAAGTTGGCTTGATTATTTATTTTTTCATTGTTTTTCTTGCTATGGAAACCTTGCTGTGTACTATTCTCTCAGATAACTTTTTCATCATGTTTTCCACAGAACTTCATTAAAATATTCTGTATTGAAAAAAAAATTCTTCTAGTTAGCTTAGCAAATTGAATAGGATTTTGTAGATTCAGGCTCAGATTTGTTGTTTAGAGGAACCAGGTGTTGAAATTAGGCACTGAAATGTTAACTTTTGGTTTTTAATGGTATTTTCTATATTGTGTTATGTTATCAGATAAGTTAAAATTTACTTACAGAACTCACACAGCATTAATGCCTTCTCTTCCTGTCACTTTGCCCTTTGGTCAGTAGGCTGGGGACGGGCAAGAGATTGAGAGAGGACACAGCCAGGACAACTGACCCAGATTGATCAAAGAGATAGTTCATACCATAGAACAGCATGTTCAATAATCAATAAAAGTAGAGGTGGAGGAAGGAGTGGGATCTTTGACCTCTAGGATGGCAATTGCTTATGCACTGACTGGGGAATGGATGTCATTTGCATCACTTCCTCCCTGCCTCCTACAGATTAAACTGTTCTTATCTCTACACATGAGTTTTCTTGCTTTTGTTTTTCCTGTTCTCTCCATTCTCCCACTGTGGGAGCAGCAGGAGAGAGCAAATGGCCACATGAATGCTTGACTGCTGACTATGGCCAACCTGCTTCAACAGGTTTCTCTATTTATCTTGATACAACATTTGACATTGCACATCTTGAGTAATTTTGAATGTCTTTATTCCACCACTCTTGAAGATTGCATTGTAGAAAATTGCGATGTTCTTCAACTAAAGCCTACGCATAGTGTTCCTTTTAGTAACCTCATTCCCTCCCAGAACTGAATTATCTTGTAGAGCTTTTCCTAATTGCTGTCATATCCTTCCTGGTTTCTGTCTCATTTTATTCTTATTCAGAGGTGTTAGCATTTACAAGTGCCCATAAATACTAAAATGGAAAAAGACAGCAGATCATTTTATCTCCTGTTTTGTTAATCACAAGGGAAAGGTTTGTGCAATATAACTTTGAAGCACAGTGGTCATTATGTCAAGTCTAGTATTGTCATTAATGTGCAGACTGTACTGGAAACTTTGATACTAGCCAGTCTCTCTAACACTGGCATGAAACTACTGGTTGAAATACTGCAGACATAAGACAATTTACCAGATTAAGTGCAGGAGCAATGGCTTTTCATAGCCTGTAAGTCTCTCATTCCGATTCATGTGCTTTCAGACTGTTTAGCTAAGTCCTTTAAAAAGCAATAGAGTTAAGGCTACTGAGAATATACTTCCTCTAAACAAGGTGATAGATGGTAGAACGATGTGCACATGTATCTCTTCCCTGTCTATACATTAATGTTAAATGGGAGTTGAATCAAAAAAGATCATTGAATAATACCTGTTTCTTCAATGGATTGTTCTCAGTGCTGACATACAAGCAAGAATGGTAAAGGTGTGCTAGAGCTGATCTTGTCAGTCACTGAAGACAGCGGAGAGTTACTACAGAGGCAGCTGTCTTTGCCATTGGCTGGTATATATGCACGGAGTGCCTTTTATCTTCAAAGATCTTAGTCTCGTAAGTATGTCAGAAATGCTATTTTCGCACTCCTTCTGGAAGAAAATATATTGCCTGGAATATAGAGCAAGTACATGCATGTGTAAATCTTGGTGTTTGAACAGCTTTTAAGCACCTAAAAATGTTCTGTATTCATTTATATTAACCCAAACAGATTAAAATCATACTGATCCTTGAATTGGGGCCTGCTTCCAAAAGCTCTCATGCATACAAAGAATTGCCAGGGGAAGTCTCCTGCCACAGGTTACTGAGACACTGCATCCTGTGACACAGCCTCTGATGAAGCACTTTGGTGCTTGGGATCAAACAGAACACAGCAGACCTAGGGGATTTCTTCTGCCTTTTCCAAGCCCCCATCCCTTGCCTGTGGCTGCGCTGCTAAAGAAGTGCTAAGGTTGGCATGAAGAACCAGTGTATCTCTGTAACTTCTGCAACAGCATCTACCTCCATGATTTCCAGGAGAGACACAAACTCTCGAATTGCAGCAAATCTCAAGTGTCCTAGGTTCCTCATTGCAGACATGGCTGCAGGCTCTGTAACAGAGGCAGTGGAGAGCCCAGGCATGAACCTTGACTTGGGTTTAATGCATTTGTGGAAATCCAGCAGGAGCTTTGGTCACTGTGAAATCCTGAGATAGCTAAATGTTTGGCTTACCTATCTGTCAGACTCTTGGAGCTCTGCTAGGTGCATAGAAATTAGTGTATTTTTGTGAGTGAGCACGTATGCCCTTCACATGAGCCTCTCAGTGCAGGCATGGAGGGCAGAGTGGGTTGCCTGGAGCTTCCTGGAAGGAGGAAAGATGCATTCTTGTTTCGGGTTCATAGTGACCTCGGGGGACGTGAAGACCCTGGCAGCCTTAGGGCTTAGCCCTGTTGGGACATTATACTTTGCCTTCTGGCCTGAACAGTAGAAAATCAAGATGTTACCTCTCCAGGAAAAGAGGTGAGAATTGCATTAGCCACACTACGAGATTACTCTCCTCTCCCAGGCCTTCTAGTTAAAATAATTAAATAATTCCACTTCTTTTTTTTTTGTCCTCTTGCTGAAACAAGTCTGCTTGTGTTAAACAACAGACCCTTTTCCTCAGTTTTGGCCAGAGGAGGAAGCCTTTGTCCCAATCTCCTGGCAGCTGGCCAAGGCAGTTGGGCTGTGGGCCAGGAAGGGGTGAACTTGAAAGGAACAGTGTGTTGTTTCTACTCTGGTAGCATTCTTCCTTCTTCAGCAGTGCTTTAGCCCCTGGCTGCCTTCAGTCACTCATTATACACAAAAGAACCTAAGGTCAAAAGAGTCAATTTTCTCTTGACTGCCTGTAACTTGGAATAATAAGAAATAAAACCATTTTGGAGCTTTCAGTTGTCTATGTGCAGATATAGTTGGGAGAAAATCTTCTCAGAACTGGCAACTTTCTCACAAGGGAGAAAACAACCTATAGCGCCTTTCCCCCCCCGCCCCCCATTTTAATAGCAGCTTTCATATAGTAACATGCATCTTCCCACTCCTTTATCTCCTATCAGTTGTGATTTTACCTTGGCAGTGCATAAGTTTTATTACTGGACCTTACTTGCATCCTAGTTAGTATTTTTGCATTATTTTTTCATTTCAGTACTTATATAAAGAAGTAAGCAGTCGTATGTATGCTCTTGGAAGACTTAGGGTTAAGTCTAAGAGGCTGAGTCTAAGAGGCTGCATTTAGAATTAACAATTTTTAACACCATGTTCTCAATATGTTTTTAAAAAACACAGGATTATTTCCCATTCCTGCAAGGCCTAATACTACAGGGTGGTGACCACTAGTTTTGAACAGTCAAGAAGTGGATAGCTTAGCAAGTTGGGTATTCAGACATCTTCCAAAAAAGACATTCACACTGAGGTATCTGAATGCAGTGACAAAAAGGCTTTTGCATGTGGTGCTTCTGACTTGGAAGCTGACACAAGCAAAGTGTTCGAAGCTTGTATCTGTGAAAGGCTTAAATGCATCACTGGATCATTGGGCTTGGCTTCCTCTGTGCCACAGGCCACACAGTCTCTCTTGTGCACAGAGACCAGTATCTGGAGTTCATTGAGTCATCCATCATTGATGCAAAATTATCAAGTGATAGCAAATCAACTGTGCTTGCTTTGTACTAACGATTAATCACCTTCACCACTTCAAGAAAGCAGTGCCATACTTCCAGTCCACATTTGTCTGGTTCCTGCTTCCGACCCTGCAGTACCCATAGTTTTCTCACCATGAAAGTATGCAGATGCTATAAACAAGTCACCTCTCAATCGTCTTTTTTTGGTAAGCTGACCAGAATGAATTTATCATCTTTCTCCAAAGTGTCCCTTTCAACCCTAGTGTTCATTCTGAGGTTGTTTTCATACTCTTTCTGATTTAGGATGTGGTTACAAAACTGGATACTGTATGCCAGTGTTTCAGTTACCAATACTATATATGGAAATAAAGATACCTCCACCTCTCTCCATCCCTCTCAGACATCTTAGCTTGCACAGTATGCCTCTTCATCATTTCCTTTATGGGGACAAAAATCACAGATAGCAGCTTACCATGACTTGAAGCACAAAGGCAAGATGCCTGCTCTAGTTTCTCAAGTCCTGGGCTGTATCTCTGCAGATTTTCTGCATTACATAGCTGTGGTGAAGCTTTTCCTGCTCGTAAGTGCTGCTGAAATTTGTTTCAGTCACTGCAACTCTCTATTCTGTCTACAAAAAAGTGATAATGTTAGTATCTGCATAACCTACTATGCAGCACTGTTCACAAGCCATCTGTTAGAACCTATTTTTAAATTGTGGTTTTGTCAGATCCAGATTTGACTGGATTTATTCAATAACTCTTAAAGAGCTATGAAAGATACATTAGAAATTGCAACATATGAGCTGCAACCATAGCCGTTGTTTCAGCAACTCAAACTAGACAATCCTGGCATTTCCTCTGCAGATGACTTTGGTTTTGGCACTTCCAACTCTGTCTAGTTCAACTTAAAAGTTGCTTAATGGATATAAAAGTACCTGACCACATTCTCATAAGAATCTGCCTGTTCATTCTACCAGTGTGGGTTATTTTGCAACTTTTCTTTTCCTTCTGTGTTAACCTACCTGAACTGGGAATGCAACATTAAAATGCACCAAATAACAGAGCCTCTTAGAAGATCCTACTGAGATTTGTAATCTGATCTTATGTGAGATACAGCACATTTCCAGCCTGAGGACAGCATAAGAGGAAGTATGTGGTACAGGAGGGTTGGCTGAAGTGTCCCATGCAGTTGGAAATCCATGTTGTTGAATCCACATTTCTGAACTGGTAGGAGCAAAGGCATAGCCTCCACATTTCCAGGAGGAGAGTTTAGAGATTTCATTATAATGCTTACTGGTTGGAGAAGAGACTTCAGAGAGTGGTAGCTGGAGAAAGTTATGTATTTGCACTGCTGAGTGTGTTGTATGGCAAGTGTTTCATGATAGTGATGTAATGCCTTTAACAGCTCAAATAGTATGTAAGAGCGCTGTTCAATTCATATCACTGTTGCACTGTCCAGTTGACAGCCAGACCAGTGCAGTGCTGACCTCTGAAATATTTTCCAAATATATGTTACTTGCATACTGTAGGAAGATGTTTGTTATTTATGGCCTTATCAGCCCAAGGTACTCCTTGCATTTTTCACTTATCACTAACTTTTATTTTCTTTTTTCTTCATTTTTGTTCCCTGCTGTGATTTTATGTCATGCCTCCTTGGTGTTTACATCCTTGAACATTAGTTGTTTGATTATGTGTCTTTCAGATTATCTCTTTGAACTCTTCCTGGTTAACCTCTGTTTTGGCATCCCTCCGTTTTTCTGTGCCACCTTATCATTATCAGAGTTTCCTGCATTTTGTCTATGTTAATACAAATAATGAAGTTATGTAAGGTTAACAGGGTGACTATTCTTTGCTCCAGTTTCTTTATTCATTGTAGTGGTAAGAAAGAAGAAGGAACATTGCTATTTCACTTAGTTCCGTCTCTGTCACTGACAGCCATCATTTTACAGTGTCCAGGCTAATTACAGTCTAGTGTGCTTGCTCTCAAGATGCCTGTTTGATAAATAATAGGATGTTCCTTTTCCTAGGATTGCAGATCTCTGAAGTTCTTTTCCGTGGCCTCTGGAGAGCTGCTCTTTCAGAGAGATCCATGCCTGACCTTTAGGAGATAGGAAATGGCTGTGTGCCAGTATGTGAGAGCTCTCCTAATCCCCTGGAGTTAGGAGTTGTTCCGTGTCAGCAAAGCACCACAATAATTCAGGACAGAAGCGCTAAAACAAAGCAAGCAGTGCTGCAAGCCTAGCATAACTGTCCCCAGTATGCATGTGAGGGTCTAATCTTTATATGTCATTAGAACTTACGCCATATTTTTATTGGTGTGAATAACTGAGAGGAGAGTAAACTAGTGGTAAAGAGATGAATAACTGGGATTCATGGTATTTCAGATAAAGTTAGCAGATACTGTGGGGCAAATGGCTAGTTCAGTTTTCCATCAGTTTTGATTTCTAATATATTTCTGCCTGGTCGGTGTCTCTGTTAGATTTTCTCCACCATCCCTGCTTTCCATTAAAAAACATGAGCCTAAGCAAGGTGCTCCATCATGGAGTGTGGCTGCAGCACACCATCCCTCCTCTGGCTCGGATCCAGGGACCTACCCTGGGCTGAGACCCCTGAGCAGCAGTAGCCCTGTGGCCATTGGAAAGATGTGCAAGCCCAGCACATCAGTGTCTCATCCATTCTCTTTGAACTGTCCTTTTCCAGATACCCTTCAAGAGCCAGGCTAAAAGTTTCAAGTTTGGAAAGCAAATCAATTGTACCAGAAAATATTTTGCTAAGCTGCAGTTGAGCATTCCAGGGGAGATAATTTCCAGCGTAGCCATCAGAGCCCTGGCTGGCACCACGGCAGATCAAGCAGAGACCCTTGCCGCTTCGTACGTCACATCTAACCACAGTGACATACATTTATTTCCATTTAAAACTCTGGAGAAGTAGATATGTGCTGTAACTCAGCTGCATGTGATCGAGGCACGGGGCCTCCCTGCACAGTTGCAGGAAATGAGTTTGCTGTATCTATGACAGCCATCATGTTCACACAGCCATGGGAGCAGCGCAGCTCAGTGTTCTTCCACCACGGGTGTGAGCCCAGCAAGCCCACGGTTCTGCTGGCCTGCAGCCATGCTGTGCTGCCTCCAGACTGGCTCACCTCTTCTCAAGGGCCCCCCAGGGGCACTGCCTCCCTGTGGCTTCATCCAGGAGTGGCACTGAGGAGCAGCCTCTGCATGACACCCCCCAAAACAGCAGGACACTGGAGAGCACATCGTTCTGAAATTTTCGTCTGAGGTGGAGAATGCCTTTAGGATCGTTTTGTCTAAATATGGCAATTCAGTGTTTTTGGAGCCACAAGTTATAAAACTCACTTTTCCCTACGGTTTGGATTGCTGCAGTGAGTAATGTCCATTTCTTAGTTTAAAAAAAAAAAAAAGTGAGAGTGTGGAAAGTAACAGTAAACACTCATCAGCTGGTAACCCAAAAGAATTTGATTTTCTTCATTCCTATCTGCATACCAGTTTAGTCTTAATTCAAGGTATGAGCAGGCTGCATTACTGCAGCCTGCAGTAACGGGGGGTTACATTACTGTATAGTAATGTCTGTGTGCAGACATGGTTGGGAGAAAATCTTGGAACTGGCAACTTTCTCACAAGGGAGAAAAGAACCAATAGCACCTTTCCCCCCATTTTAATAGCAGCTTTCCTACAATAACATGCATCTTCCCAGTCCTGGATCTCCCATCAGTTGTGATTTTACCTTGGCAGTGCATAAGTTTTATTACTGGACATTACTTGCACATTACTTGCATCCTAGCTAGTATTTTGGCATTAATTCATTCACTTATATAAAGAAGGGTGGTTGCATTACTGTATAGTACAATCTTCTAGTTATTTAAAATACTGCCAAAGCAAACACATTTAAAAAAAAATAACTCTAAGAAGTAAATGGTATAGTTTGTTGCCCTCCATCTGGTTAGCTGTCTCAAAGGTCATAAAATGGGCGTCCTTTGGTGGGGCAGCTGGGTTTATGTAGCATATGCAGATTGGTATTTTGGCTTTGAGCCAGATCTACTTAATTTTCCGTTTTGCTTCTATGATGAGAAGAGGTGGCTGAGGTGACTTCAAGGGGCAGTTTTGTGATTTCATCCATCTTTGTATTAGAGAGCCTTTTAAGAGTATTTAAGATTAAAACACAGTCTAAATAAAGTTAAAGTACAAAAAATAGCAGAGTTCACTTCTTTTATCAATAGGCTGAGCCTGCAGCCAGGCACAAGCCCACACCTCATAGCTCTTCATGCTCTGCAGTTCCAATGATTGTGCTGCAAGGCAAACAAATAGCAGCCAGAAAATTTACACAGCCCCTGCAGCCTTCCAGAGTGTGGGTGTTTCTCTCTGTTCAGATGTGTACTTTTGTAGTCATAAGTGTGTGCACAGAGCAGAGAACTGCACACATCCAGAAACCCCTGTGCACCCGCAAATTCAGAGGAGTGTGCTGTGCTGCGAGGGCGGCACGGAGCACCGGGCTGCTCCCTGCCTGGCACACCAGTAGGACACTGCCTTTGGCCACTCCTGGCCCCACAGACTGCCCCCCAAAGAAAACAGTCCCATGCTTTTCACCTTGTCATCCTTGGCAGCTCTCCTGGACCAGGCACAAGTGCCTCTCTCTGCTGGGAGAAGCAGCCACCAAAGGGAGCTGGAGCTGTCAAAGTGGCTTTCCCCACTTACAGTCCTGGAGGGACTGTATAAGTAAAGGGCTTTTTCCAGTGAGCTAAATGGAGTTTTCTGTGGCAGAAAAAACTTACGTAAAATAAAAACAAAGTTGGCAGGCAGTATAAAGACTTAAGCTAATAAATGCAGTATTCAGTAGTGTATATTTGCTGCTGAATTTGTAAAGAAAACCGGACTGTAAAGCTGGCAGGAGCTATCAGCTAAGCACAATAGAGGAGTGTCTTGAAGTGGTCAATAATCATAAGAAAGTTTTCTCACCCAAGGACTGAATACAGTGGCCTTCCTGGAATGTAGTCATCTCATACCCATCAATTGCAATTTGAAGGTAACTTGAACAACTTGGCTGAGAATTTAATAAGATGAGACATTTGTTAGTCTATTCCATTCTATGGGTGAAGCTGGTGCAGAAGAGAATAAGCTCTTGGGGAACCCAGGTATTTTCACCAAAAATACTTCACACTATTCACTAACTACAGGTCCTGCTTTCTATGCCACTGTCTGTTTGGAATGCAAGCATTTCCTGATCCTTCCTCTACACTTTTTCTTAGCTAAATAGCACGTTAAAAATTAAATCTTTCTTTCTGGATTTCTTTTCTATTTTAATAATTTCACTGCTATCTAAATAAAACTAAGCAAAGTGATAAATGGTCCATAAATATAGAGTATATTTTGCCATACATTGCTGTAATTAAAGAACAGAGAACTCTGTGTACTCAGCTGTTTAGTTATATATTTAAGTAGAGACAGATTTCAGTGTAAAGAACTAACTTTGGTGCTAGAGTTTCATTTAGTTATACAGTAGTATGTTTTAATAGTTACCAACTAATAAAAACTATTCTTCCTTTAGAGAAGGAATTAAAAGTATAGATGTGAAATAGAATTAATGCTTTAAATATTTTTTTGTGATTTAGAACAGTGCATAAGCTAGTCAACGTATCTTCTCTTTGTATTATTTTTCCTGCATTTCAAATTACTTTGCTGCAGTTGATAAGCAAAACTGACTACTTCAGATACAACTTTTTTCTTCTGCATCAGATGGGTGTGACACAATGAAATCCAGTGAATAAGAGAATGTCCACCCCAGCAGCACTTGTCTCATGTGGTATTATTAAAGTGTTCTGAGTTGTTTTTCTTTAGTCGTTTCCTTTTCTCTCAAGGAGGAAAATGCGTGTCCACCGACTGAAAATCGAAATTTTTTTCAAGTGTGGATACCTTAAACTATATGAATATTAATCTTTTAAACTTCAAAGAAAGCAGTTCATGTTCAATGCTGTGCTCTGCTCATCTGTTGTACTTTTCAAGATTTAAAATCTTGTACCAAATTTTGTCTAAAGATCATTGCTATTGTGCTTGCTAGATGGACTTACTCATATTTTATTACTTCTTGGGATAAAAGGGTTTGTCTTTGTTTAAAGTTCCTCTCTTCCCTAAAAAGCTATTCTTGATTATTTCTCTTGGATAAACATATAGCTTGTGGGATCCCAAGAACAATTTTTCTTGCTAGGAGAGTTTCCAGTGTTTTATCCCTTAGCTTTATGTGTAAGCAATTGTGGAAACCTGTTTCTCTATAGAGAGGTTAAGCATATGTTAAGCTTTGCTGGCAGGTGCTTCAGAAGACCTCCATTTGTTCTGCTCACCTGAACAAAACTCTACCTATGGTAAAATCCCATTTTGATTCAGGGGCTCTCTCTGGAAGTGAGGGTGGTTGCTGCCACTGGAACCCAATTGGAAACATGAAATCTTTGTTGTCTGCTTCCTCCATGTAAGCTTTTTCTTTGCTGTCCTTCATGGCCTGACCCTTTTGAATACTTGTGACTTGAAGAATTTCTGTTACAGTAAGGATTAGGTTCCCATGTTATGTACTTAGGATGAAAATACTTACGGTGCTCTGGCAGCCTATTGCCATCTAGAAAAGAGCAAAATTGCTGCCTTCAGAGTTTGCTTTACACCTCCTTCAAATACGTTCATCTCCAGTCATAGACTCATTTATTGAGAGAGAAGGCAAAGAGACAATTCTGTATTTTTGTTAGTAACTCTAATTAGTAACTCTAATTCTTTATCAACAATAAAAGGTTTGCATTTCAGTTTACCAAAGCAGAAGTTGTCAGGCAAACAAAAAAGTAATGAAATCTTCCAGGGCATGACAGCAAGATGAGTCTGGTTCCATTAACAGGTATAACAGGACGAGAAAGTTAATAGGCATAGTTGTTCCTAAGGTGTCATGTGGTGATGCCAACAATCCTTCAGTGCTACTCTGAGATGGATTCAGGTTTAGGAGTATCTGTTTAGATTTGAACTATAATAAAGCACAACTGAGACAGGTCACCATATGGCACAAAGAAAATAATTGATTAATTAAGCTCAGTGGTGTGCCTGACATCAAATTTCCAAAGCTAGGCAAGATTGTGGGTTTCTCTATATGCAGTTCATGCTCATAGTTCATTTGATGTGGTTTGCATTTTCAGATAACCATTGACAATTAAGATCTTTGGTGGCTGCAGACAAGATGTGTATGAACTAGCCATATTTAAACATGCAAGTCTGACTTCAAACATCTGTATTTTTTCATATCTTGTTAAAAGTGAATCCGTTGTTAGAGACAGCTTGAACTAATTTGTATCAGTAATGTAGTAGGGCCATGCCTTAATGTTTAAATTAAAAAGTTTACATCTGGTCTTACTAATCAGCACCTGCCATGTTGCTTGTTGCTCTTTCTTTACAGAGCATAGGAAACTTGGCAACCTGACTGTGACAGTGAAAAAGACCGTCCCCTCTCCAGAAGCAATACAGATCCTCTACCAACGCATGAGATATGAATATGAGTTTTATTACTATGTCAAAGAACAATTCCACCTGCTAAAGCGCAAGTTTGGACTGAAGTCTCATATCAGGAAACCAAGTCCCAGACCTGAGTTCTTCATTCCTTCTCCCCAGGAAACAGAGGAACCAATAAATGATGAGGAAGAAGATGATGAAAAGTGGCTAGAGGATATCTATAAAAGGTGATGGATGGAAGAGCTGTCCTTTCTCTTCTGGTGACCCCTCCAGCTTTCTTAAGATTTTTTTTAATTATTATTAAAAGTAATTCCTTAAGGAACTGAGTTAATGCGCAGCAGATTTGAAATGGGAAAGAAGAGACCATTCCCACATGCTGGAGCCATTGGGAGATACCTGATTTTGCAGGTTTGATTCATTATACAGTGCTGGCTCTATAGCATCCTTGCTATAGCATAGTTCGAAGAGAAGTACCTACCATCTGTCACAAAATAACTTTTGGAATACACAGTAGTCCTTTGTGAACTGCATAATGCAAAAGAATAGATTAGGCATTCTTGAAAAGTAAATCTTACAGATTCTCATCTCTGTCTTTGACCAGAAGCAAGTCTTCATGGCATAACACTGTGGCATGAACTACCAGCAAGTGAACTACAGGCAGTGAGCTGTTTGGGAAGAGTGCCTCTTTCTGTGCAAAGCACACTGGTATCCCAGTGGTATGGTCAGAGCCATTGCTTTGTCCTCAAATCCAAGGATAACAGGCTCAGAAAGAGGCTAGGTAATAGCTCCTTGAATAACCTGTGCCGGAGGAGTGAGGCTGCTGTTCTGCCAAATCAGTACTAGTGAATGTAAGCCAAGTTATAGGAACCAGATATTTTTGGTAAAACCTTCTAGTTCACAGAATGGGAAAAGTTACCAGGTCAGTGAATGGCAACAACAAATTAAAAGTGCCAGGCAGAGCTTTATTTCACCAGTTGAGTATGTTTGTTTCTATTACGCTCTAAAGGAAAAGGTGTAACATATGGGGTTTATGTTCAAGAATGGTATTTTTAGATTATTATTATTCTTTTGGGTCACAAATCCAAAGAGATACAGAAAAAACTACTCATTAAAAAGCTCAGGTGATCTGAAACTCCTATCAAGCACAACCTGTATTTCTGCAACTGCAGAATTTAATTGTTCACATCTGAATCTGATCACAGCTTCCCACCAGACTCCTTCTTTTATTGTGGCTAGAAGGAAAATTGACACTATGAACATACACAGCTTCTCTAGTTGAAATATTTCAGAATCATCAAACAAATACAAGATGCGCTCTCTGAAACCAAAGCTGATTCAGTGATAGGTTATTAAGAGAGTCACTGTGAAAGCTGCCCTTGTTAATCACTACAAATATTATCTGCCAACACTAGGAAAGGGATCAGTGGAAGCTGGGAGATGAAAGAGAAGTAGCACCAATATGTGAGGTGCTGCTGTTATTCTGGTGGGTGTCCCTGGAGTGGGATTCCCTGTGATGTGTGGATGTGCTGGCTGTTGGGCAGCCTGCCAGCCATGGTGATGCAGCAGTGACAGACCCACAGGCAGCCCTGAGCAGAGCTCTTTGGCCTTCTTCTGCACAACAGAATAGGGAGGAGTTTGGCGTCTTCGTGAGGCCTTGGCCTTTTACACACCATTGTTTCCAGAGAAAGCTGGACTAACGGAGAATAAGAGCAATAAGTTCCTGTCCCTAGAGCACAGGAAAGAAGCAGGTACAAGATGTTGCAGCTGCTTGCCAGGATGAGGACGATCTGCCTCTGTCTATCTCTCATTCTTTCTCAAACATCTACCAGAAAAATTTTGGTTCCTATTCCACAGCTGCCATCTGCAAGCTCGTACTTTGGTTTGCTGTATCAAGCGAAAGTTATTTTGTGATGGATGAAGTATATAAACTCGGGATCAGCTCAAATGGGCTTTCCGAGGGTTTTCTCTTCCATGAACCTGCTGAGAGCCAATAGAAATTATGGTCAGTCTTTACCTATACACAGAGAATGAAAATAAAGGAGAGTTGAGACAAGATGCTAACTTACAGAAAATACTAGAAAGAAGATTCTGTTCTCATTATTAACATCCCAGGTGGTAGCAATGCACTACTGTGAGGGAGCACATTAAAGAAAGCTGAAAATGGCACAGATAGTAACTAACATATTAGCTAAAATATGAATCTGCTGCATTGTATATTTTAAGTGGTTTCTATGAAATTACATTAAAAGAGTAATGATTAGTTTACACACTGTGGAGTTGTTATATTTTGGAAAGAACTAGTATTCTCATGTTTCTGAAATTCTGTTTCAATCCTTTCTCTGCCAACGTTTAACAGAATTATAGTCACTTAACACCTTCACCCTTCCTGAGAGTACGCTGCCACTTACAGTAAAGTCTGTTTCTATCTGTCTGTTTATTTAATGGTATCTTCAGCCATCACTACTTATAATCTAAATACAGAATCTGCTTAGTGATTTACTCGCTAGGTTTTAATATTGTTGTATTTTTGTAACAATCAACATGGCCTCTCCTCCTCAAATGGTAATTCCTAAATTTATCTGGCACATAGCATCTGATATTCCCGGTCCTATGGCCTATTTCTCTGTCATTAAATGTATTTTGCTTCCCTTTTAAAAGGTACGTTATAAGCTGGTAAATCTTTGACTTATTTATTGAAACTTTTCAGCACATTCCAAATTCTAAGTTGCTCAGGAAGAAGTTGATTTAAATAATTATATTTGGGTCTGATTAATATTTCTTATTAAAAAAAAATCACTGTTTGTAAGCCTTTAGTCTACAAGAGCTTTATAGAAAGTACCAATGCATATACTTGGAGATCTTTGTGGGGGGAAAAAGGTGGGTGTTCAACACTTACAAAAATAAGAAAATGTATGTCTACATTAGCTTAGCTATAAATGAAAGCAACATATGTTTTGGAATGAAATCTTCTTTAACTTATTCACTACTATCTCCTGAAATATCAATAAGCCATATGATTCTTTATTTTTGAATCCAATGATGTTTGAAAATAAAACTTGCACATTTCTTCCTGGCACGATAGTCCTCTTGCTTGCGCTAGTTTTCCTGCCTGGATACAGTGGCTTGGGTAGGATGTTGGAGTTGGTCCCAGCAGAGCAGGGTTGGATACGGCATAGGGCATCCTCCGGAAGTCATACTTGAGCAGTGAGACTGAAGCAGGTTGCTCCTGGGTTATTCCATCTCCCAAACTATCCAGAGGTGTGAGCTGGAGTCTGAATTGTTTTTTTACTCACCTGAGATGTCAGGTGAGATCAGGACATCAAAGTGCATTGTTCAGTGTTCCATGGCTGCTAAGTAGAAATTTTATCCGGGAGAGAAACAACCTAGTCTCCATACACTACATTTTTACTAGGTATGGTGTTTGATGGCCAGGCATAAAAGCTTCAGTAGTCAGAATGATGTTACAATGTAAGTGAAGTATCAGTGCTTTCACACTAAAGAGAGAATCAACTGTTGTTAAAATGCAGCATTCTAGAAAAAAAATAAATTTTGGTCTTAAGTTTCAAGTGACAATGACAAATTGTGCCATTTTTTGTTTCTGTTCAATTTACTTCTCTTCCACATGAATTTTGTTGGTGATGCAGGGCTAATTTCAAGTATCTCAAATGTTCTCTACTTGCATGTGGAGAAGTAGCTTGGCAGAACTGAAAGTACATGAACCTGATGGTGTATTTAAAGCATTCCAGTTTCTTTACAGTTATTTTATCATTGAATCTTTGATGAATCATTTGAGTGTTAGGATGTAGAATGGTACATTGTATCATAAACACATGAGCAAAGCCACAAATTTTAAATGCTGGAGATCACATCTATGAATTCAAGCCATGGAATTTTTTCTCTTCTCAGTATTTGATACAATAAAATTGAATGTACATGTACATTTTTTGACAAGCAAAGGAAACCATACTGCATGCCAGCTTTTATCTTCTCAAATGAAAAAGCATTGTCTGCTAAAAAATAAAATTCTACATTCTTTTAAAAAATAAAGACCTGTAATTCCCAGCTAACAGTAATGGTGCTCTGATCTCTCCCTCCATTTTAAGAAAGGGAACATCTGTGATGTTAGAACATTAGCCTAGAACAACCCAGCAACATTTTTGAGAGCTAAAATATTATAATACAGTACCACAGCATTCCTTCTGTTTTATTTTTAAGGACTCGGCCTTTTTTGCAAGGAGTTCAACTAACACATAAAACACTGTTGATCAGTCTGCTTGCATGAGCCAAGACCAGAGTAAAGAACTGAGTGTTGCTGCGTATCGACCTCCACACACAGATTCCATGGGAAAAACAAGGGTGTTACTGAGCCTTGGAAGTGTCTGTCTACTGGCAATGGAATCACCGGATCCACTTTTGCAGGGTCTGTCCCAAGGGACAGTTTAAAGTTAGGCTCTGCTTAAGTACCCACAGGTATGGCAGGAAGGTGCTGGAAGGCACCTCCGTGAGAAATGGCCACTGGAGGGTAAAAAAACTTCACTGCAGAATATTTAAAGTGAATGAGAAAGGATCTTAGTTTGAAGGTTGAAAGTTAAGTTGCAACCAGCATAAATCAATTCCTGATGTCTCACAGCTGAGAAACAGTCATAAGTTTTCTCTGATTTGTCTGGAAATGGCATTGTGTGCCAAGCTGCAGCATGCAGTGAATGTCAAATCTCAGTTGCAAGCTTTAGAAAATCAGTGTGTGTGTAATGAGAGCACCAGCACTCCATAATGGTTGTGTCTCTGACCCTGTCATCTTGGAAGAGCATGCAGTAAGGTTGTTGTGGGGGCAGTGGGATGGGGGAAGGAGAAAGTTTTCTGCAAATACAAATTTGGCCTTACAGACACTGTAAGATGGGAAGATTTGACCACTGGTTTATTTAAATGTGGATTTTGAATATAAACACGTGGATTTCCTTTTCTGAGTGTGTAAAGGAGAAATGTGAGTTGGTTTTGTATTTAACCAATTGTGGCTGGAAGGGTAAGTTAATAATACTGCTGTCAGGTAGGCACATTGGAGTGTGCTTTATGCACACTTTTGTCATCTTTCTCTTCCTTTCTTTGGATGCAATGGGCAAAAAACCCAAAAGCTAAAGAATTCAGCTGTACTGCAAGGGAATTGATGCTGTGAAAAGTAGAGATTAGCAGGAATACATGGAGGTGATGCTGCTCAGAGTTAAGATTATTGGTCTAAATGCAAGGATGATACAGAGCAGCCAGCAGAAGTGGCACGCAAGCTGCTCTCACTCTGTGGCTTTGTCTTATGTATAAAACTTGAGACTGTGCTTCAAAATCAAATGTTGCTTCAAATTTGTGATTTGTACTGTTAGCAGGACAGCACTGGATGTTTTACTTTTTCTCTATGCTTTCAAATTGCCACTTCACCTGACAAGTTTGGCAGAGCATAAGCACACAGCCTATTCCTGTATCTGATGTGCAGGAGCTCATCATAGACATGGATTTGATCCTTCAGCAAACCTCTCTCCAAGTGCAAATGACGAGCAGAGTGAAACAAATCCTTGGCACAGTGTTGCTGCTAACAGGCAGAGTAATATTTAGTTACTGTGCCACAAGGGAAAGTATTCCTGCAGCTCTCCAGTTTACTGCAGGAGACTTTGGATAACCTCAAGGGTCATGGGACCATTGTCAGGTAGCAAAAGCCAGTTGCATGTCACAATGTTGAACTCATTAACATCTCCAGGTTAGGTGCAGGAAAGGAACAGATGTGGTTACAGTTCATAGCAGACACAAGAGTGACAGTCCAGGCTGTGGTTTCCCACAGCACAGAGGGATTTCTGTTCTTGAAGCTTCCTATCTAGTTTGTGTGGTGGCAAGTTCAAGGAGAGGAAGTCAGCTTAATCTCTGACTCCTCAAAGAAGACAAGATTCTCAAGATCATGCTGGATAAACATGCTGGAAGAAGTGGCAATGAGGCGCCTGTGCTTCACGGAAGAGTTGTGAGCCTTTTCCATTTTCACTTTCTCCCTTTGTTTGTATTTGGTGGTATTTGCTCTATTTCCTGAGGTCAGTCTGTGTATGGTATTTCTTCACTAACCACATTGTCTAAGCATCTTGGAAAATTATTAATATGCTTATCCTTTTGATCCACAATGGAGGTAAAGAAGTGCTGTTATCCCCATTTCATACATTGGGAATGGATACAGCAAGTGTGTAAGTGATATTCCAAATGTCACATAGAAAGGTTGTGAAAAAGAACTGATGATAATTTAGCCAAGTGTCTTAATCCTTGAACTTTCTGCTGTTAGATTGGCCCTAGATTTTGGAAGGCAAAACAACCACTATGGAAAATTTTAGTTGCTTGGAGTCTTTCCTTAAAACTGGGAGAAACTTTCAGTTAACTGCCTAAATAAGAATGATATTTTAGCCCTTCTGCAGACCATTTATTTCCTTTTGGGACAAAGATGAATTTCAAGTTATATCTGTTCAATTGCCTACTAAACACCTGCAGAAATGGTCTGGTTGTAAGATGGCTTTGTGTTTGGGAATGGTGTTCCTGGAGCAGTTAAGAGGAGATAAGCAGATAGATGGGTCGCTGAACTCACACCTTGTAAATTTAGCCATTCGCAAGAATATGGTCGGGTTTTCTCCTGCAATATATGACACTTTTGGCCTACCTGAAAAGTCATCAGACCTGTGTTCATGTATGTGGTCTAAGTTGTGTTTTCATTTAGTTCTCCACAGTGCTTAAAAACCCAGAAAAAGAAGCGATGCCTCACTGTTCAGCAGCCACTACAGAGTGAAAAGAATTTTCACACAGCTCAGCAAGTAGTCAGTTTTGTCTGATGTACTCATAAACCCAAACTTCTGATACCTTCTACTTATTGAGCAGGGGTATATGCCTCTCACCTGAGAGATCTGGTGCTTTCCTCTCATCTCTTCCCTGTCCTCCCCTTGCCTGGACAGCACACACCATTAAAGCTTTTGCCTATATCTTCTAGGGATCATCTTAAGGAAGATTGCGCAGATGTGGACATAATCCTCTGTTCCAAGTGTCCATGGAGATGTATGAGCTGCAGAGCCTTGCTCTAAACTTTAATAGTGGGGGAAGGCTCTTGTTTTTGAGTCCACCTTGTAGGTGTCAGCTTCATTCCTGCTCCAGACCTAGTTTCTGTTCTGAGTGTTAGGATGGGTGCTGGCCTGAGCCTGTTGAAATAACTGAGGTTTAGCAATACCAAATCCGTCCCCTCTGGTCTCGGGCCGGGAGGCTGAAATGCACTGGCAGGTAAGCCCATCAGGGTGCAAAGAAGCCTCCAGAGTATCAGTCCTCCGATGTGGGCAGAGACACTCAGTGTCAGTAGCAGGCCTGGGGGCTGGTGTCTGAGTGGGGTGGGGGAAATGGAGCTGGTTTCTCACTCATGGCATGCTGGTGGGCACTTCTGCCAGTCTCCCTTGGACAAGTTTCTGCTAGTCCTGTCAGCACTTGCTGTGGAAAAGAAATTTTTTTCCTGCACTTCTTTAGACGGGAAGCTGGCAAAGAAAACCCAGCAGTGCTTCTCTTCCATAAATGCTGCAGAGATCCAGGGGAGATGTCAGGGTGCAGGGGAGGGAAAGCAGCAGCCTTCTGCCTGCCCCACAGGGGGATGAGTTCCAAGCTCTTTCTTATCAGACCTAGGCAGGATGGTGCTGGTTGAGGACAGTGCTGCTCCTTGAAGCATTAAAACCCAGCTCCTCACAGTGGAGTTTCCTGTCAGAAACTTAGCCGTGAAAACTCCTTGGAGTCTGTCTGCACAGTTGTAGCTTTCCACTAGGTTTTGCCCCAGAGAACATGATTTGGCCCATCAGCACTGTCTGGAAACTGAGATTTCTAGTGACTCCACAATCCAGCCCTTGTCAGTCACGCTACTTGGGTCTGTACATGGGGCTCTTTGTGATAAACCTCACTGGAATTTGGAAAACATTCAGCAAATTTGACCTCTACTTTGTCTTATAAATATCAGTGTCAAGCAGCATCATGCATACTTTATCGCTCCAAAACAGGGGAAAGGAGATGGAATTAGTGCAGTCAGCTCTGATTTTCCAAAACAATATCTTCTGAATTAAAAAAGCTTTTTGCTTCTCAAAAAGAAAATACAATGTTCTCTTTTTGCCCCAGGACCGGGTCTTTTTCTCAAACTTACTCTAAATCCATATGAACATGGACTGGTAAACCCAAAGGAGCCTAAAGCGTTTTCATCTCTTGTAGGTAGAGCACTGCGGCAGCTTGCTCCAGCAAGGAAGACGAGACCCAGCCCGTTTCTGTGTTTTCACCACAGGAAGGGGAACAGAGGCATTGGAAAAGCCTTGGCCAAGAACAGCTCTGACCAAAGTTAAGAGCTTCTTACTTCTCTACAAAATAGGAAAGTGCAGAATAGGTAGCAAAGCTTACTGGGGCAATCCAGGGAAAACACATCTTCTTAGTAGGTCAGCATCTTTTCCAAAAGCTGCTGCTCCTGCTAAGATAAGGAAGATCAGACCCTTTCTCCCCTTAACAGAGGGATGTGGTCGCACAGTGTCCCCTCCCTGGCCCCCTGGCAGAGCTGCCCAGGCCATGGGGCCGTGCCGGTGCTGTGCCAGGCGGCAGATGAGGATGCCTTGGGAGCCCTGCACAGCTGGGGCCCCGCCTGCTGCCGAATCGCTGTGTGGCCCAGCCTAATTGCTTAAAGCTTTCCTTTTCCCCTCACCGCGAATGCTGGAGCGTAGTATTTATCTACTCGGCAAAACTTTTATGAGAACTGGTACGGTTTTGTAGAATTCCTGAATAACAGGGATCACAATAGCTGCAGCAGAGCCAGACTATGTGAACCCAAACGCCTGCGCTGCTGGCCTTATTTACACACAGTCTCTGCAGGGAGGAGTTGTGCTCCCCTGCCTCCCACCAGTGTCTGCACAAAGTGGCCCAGACCGCTCACAGTCCAGCTGAGATACAACTGTTCAGTGCCTGCAGTGCTCTGTCTTCCACCTCCCTCCTCTTTCAGTCCCAGGCTCATCAAAAACCATGGGCACCATTGGAAGAGAGCTGGATGTAGCTCTCTAAACCACTTTGGGACTTTGCACTAGTTTGTCTTCTTCCGGAAATAAAAAAGAGGTCCTGAGAACTTCCCTGGGGAAATTTTGCATGGGAAAAACTTCCTTGCTTTCCTACCAAATAGTGAGCTGGGAAAAGTAATTTGGAACAGGACAGGTAATCCCTACCGTTTTCAAAATAGCCCTTCAGGTTTTGGCCAGCCCTTATGTACTGTGAAGCCAGCACTAACATGTCATATCCTTGAAGACTGCTTTTACTGGTAACATTTAAGATAAAATTGTGATAGCAATTACAAATAGTAATGATAAGAATGTTGTGTTTACCTCATAGTGATGCTAAATTGAAACAGTAGATTCTAGAAAAAAGATGCTTTGCAAGCAGAGGAAGCCTTATGCAGGAAGGGGATGAGTGCAGGTTAAACTGTGGGAGCCTCTTGCTGAGGAGGACTGCAGCGCTCAGTCCCTGGAAATAGCCAGCTTTCCCCTTCTTTCTTCCTCTCCAGTGCATGCCAGTCATTTCAGTTTAGATGAAACAGAAAAAATTCCAAGCAAAACCAAACCTAAGTATCCATTGTTTTTTCCAGCCTGTCTGTCCAAAAGTAGTTTGCTTTAGTCCGGTGAGTCAAAAGGTATTAGTCCCTTACTCATCATTCCCGTTTGCACTGCTCAAGGGGAGATCTGGCAGAGAAATGGTGTGGACAAGCCCAGAACCTTGCACCAGTACTTGGTAGCTCCTTCTTAGGAAGCACTGCTTTAGCTGTAGGGACTGCAGGCTTGGAGACTGTGTAAATGGTGATTTTGTTCAGGGCTGGTGGAGCCTACCTGAAAGTGCCACCGTAGAGGGGATCACAATATGAAACAACCAAGGGGAGCAAAACCAAGCTGGCACACACAGCAATGGCAAGGTGCCACCATAGCACTGCAGTGGCACAGTCAGCATGTGTTTGTGGTGTGCACTGTATGGGAACACAAGCAAGTGTATGTGCACAGCTTCAAAACACTGTGTCCCTTTGGAACTCTGCAGAGGGGGTAGAACAAAAGAGAGAAGGGTTGTGCTTCTAGAAGATTTAAGAGATGTTAGAAACCAGAGCAGAGAAACCAAAACATAGGTGATGAACAGGGCAAAGTGTAAGGAGCAGAACCCTGTAAAAGAGGGGTTGAAGAAAGCTACTCTTGTACAGGTGTCGGGCATTCTCCATGCAGCTTGATATCCATAAGGGAGCTGGCAAAAAGGCCAGTCACAGCCTCTCTGGATCTACTTTCCCTGCCCCTGATGTGAGGCCACACTTTGTGAAAAGCCCACACCTGATAAAAGACAGAAATGGGGGAAAGATTCAACCTGTGCCCGGATAGAACCAGGTGAAACTGCTTAATAACCCTGGCAGGCACTGACTTTCAGGTGCTGGAGCCTGTCTGAGGGGAAATGAGCAGAGATGGAATTTGTTCATCCTCTTTCATTGTGGTCATCAAAGGTCAGTGCTGGTGTAAATTAACTAATGCTGTACATTTTTAAAATGAAGCAAAGCTGCCTATAATACTGTTTCAAGCTTTATTCTAGTAAGCTACCAATATCAGCTTTGTGTAAAGGTTTTCTTCACCTCTCAAACTCAACTTTGTGCACTCTGTTTCTCAACTAAAAGTACTAGAGTAAGGGGAGGCTCTGGGCTGAGTTACTTTTGTCAGAGGAAGGGTTTCTTCTCCTGCTGCTGTGGTCCCTTGTTCCCATATCTTGTGGGTCTCTGCATTTCCAATGCAGAGCCTGTGCTCCGCAAAAATGCACCGCAAGCTCTCAAAGAATGCATCTGTTTATATTACCTCCCCTGGCCCAACATCCTGTTTTGGGAAAAATAGCTTTTATAATGAGAAGCAGGGGAAAGCGAACAAATTATTCTCCACGCAAGGGGTGAAGGTCTTCCTTTCCCCCAGCGCTTTTGGGGTGGACTCTGTTCTTTGCCCGGAATTCCTGCCTTGGAGGGAAGGGCCGATGTCCCCAGCCGGGCTCTGCGGGCAGAGACGCGGTGCCCAGCGCTCCATGAGGCACAGCCGGCGGAGCGAAGCTGCCGGGGCGCTGCGGGCTCGCAGGGCTCGGCCCCTGCCCGGAGCCGGGCGGGCACTAGAGGGAGCCGCGGCCGCGGCCATCCCCGCCCGGGCAGGTGGAGCAGCGCCGGGAGCGGCTCCGGCTCCCGAGCAGCGGCTGCGCTCCCGCGGGCACTGCGCGGCTGCCCAGAGAGCCGGGACGGAGCCGGGCAGCCGAACCAGTGATCCCGGCTGGCAGTGAGCACTGGGGCACCGAGGAATGCCAGAGATTCCGGGCGGGAGGTGGTGTGTGGGATGTGGCGGGATATTAGAAGATGAAAACTGGGGAGTGGCCGCGTCTCGAGAGCTGGGCAAAGGCCAGGCGTGCTGGAGGGAGAGAGGAAGAGGGAGGAAGTGTATTGCTGAGTACTGAAATAATAATACACAGCTTGCTTTCAAAAGCCAACCAAAGAAACTGAGGCTGTGAAAAGTCGTTTTCAAGCTGGGGCTGTAACAACCTTTTATGAACAAGCATCAAACCTGCAAAATCATATTCCCATTGACTTTTGGCAGCAGGAAGAATAAATTAAACTTCCACATAGATGGTACCTTTCTTCTGGTGACATCAAAGCCCAAAAAAGATGAATAGCCCAAAACCTTATCACTCTCTTGAGAGATCGTTCACTATCATAATCCCAACTTTTCTGGGCACATTTAGAAGCACATGGCATACCCAGTCTTCACTTCAGGAGTGGGAACGTGGTTCTCCTCCTTCACTTGAGGCAGCAGCCTTCCCCCATATTTTCCCCCTTTCCCATTACCTCTCCTCCAGCAGCACCTCAAGGTATATGTGCACTTTTCTTTAGGTAAACTCGCCTGTGGTTCCTTGTTCGCTATTTTCGTCTGGACAGAACACAGATCCTGGGACATGGGCACAGAGAGAGATTAGGTGGTTTAAATCTTATGCCTCGGGCCCCTCTCCAAGGAAAAGCTGTTGCTAACTTACAGCTGTCTCGTGCTCTCTGTGGAATGAGAGGGAAGTCCATTCAGTCCAGTGAAAATAAACCCACCATCATAGCTGGCATTCTCGTTGGTAGTCTCAGTGCAGAGGCCAAGGATTTGAGGGTTGTGACACATGAGGCAGCTCACTCCTAAAGAGCTTGATCTGGGTTGAAACGTGTCATCAGAAAAGTATGAGGAGCCTTGTGCTCCCGCTGTCAATACAGTACTTGCCCTCTTCACACGGACCGGCTTTCCTTTTCTGTCCTGCCAGTCTGGCACACAGCATGGGTACCCTTTACTGTACATTCACTTTAAAGGAGAAGGACACAATTTCCTCTCACTAGGTGCCAGGACTCAACCATCAGTCCTGTAGCTACTGTTTTGCCTTCACCATCTGTCCTTCTCTCCTGAATAAAAGGTGGTGTCCTATCTGCCTGCTACCTGGCAGAAACCCCATCATCTCCTCTGCCTGCTAACCCTCCTCCCCTGTTCCCCAGCTCCTCCTGGGCATGAGGCTGGGTGCCTGGGAGCAGTTCTAGGAGCACAGCAGCAGGTACAGGGTAGCTGTGTACATGCTCTGCCATTGTCAGCCTTTCCCTCCAAGTGAGGATCAAGAGTGAGTCCAGGGCTGTGCAAGAGGCTATCAAGGGCAAGAAGTGTTGACTATAACAAAGTTTTTATCATATGATACGAGAAAGCTGAAGCTTTCATCATAGAGACCTGGAGGTTTTCTCTTTGCTCTTTTATCAGCAGGTTTGAGAGTTTATACAGGCTTCTCACAAGGGTTGAAATCTCTGTTGAAGTGGGTTTCATAATCTTCCTGACTTAACTCATTTAATATGCTAAACATAAGTGTAGCATGCAGCAGACAGGCCAGAACAGCTCTGTGAGGCAAGAAGGTGCAGCAAGTGAGAAGGACAGGTGCAATGAAGGGATACACTACCAGAGGAAACTGAAATGCAAAAGAAAGCCATCTAGAAGAGTTGTCATCCATCAAAACTGACTTGTGACCATATATCACCACTGTAATAGTTTCATATTTCACAAACTCTTTCGTCATGGAGCCTAACCCAGTGGCCACTCCCCCTGTGGGTCAAATTAAGGAAGTCAATCATCCAGGAGATGACCTGTGAGCTTTTCAAATGAAAAAGCAATTTTTAAAAAATGGGTTAAAAAAATATTCAGTATTAGCTCTCCAAGCTTTCCCAGGCAATTTTGGATGGCCTGGTTTGGTCTCCTCCCCCTGCATTCACTGCTGTAGGTCTTTTCTTGGTACAGCTTCCACATACTCACCACGAGCCCTCCTCAGAGCTGAGTGTGCTATGTGCTCATTTTCCAACTAAAAAAAAAACTGGAAAAATGTAAGCAAGGGGTGCTCCAGCGAGGCCATATGGGCAGATCTGCAGCCTCTCCAGTGCCCAGCTCCTGCACACCTTCCTCTGAAGGCTGTGGAAAGGGTTTTAAATTATATGGTGCTGAGAGAAGGGGAAGCCTGCAGCTGGTTTTAGTTCTGGGCTGACAAAGTTGAAAGAATAAAAGAATTAGAGGCAGTTATTTCGCAAAGGTGATTAGTGCAAAGGAATGTCAGATTCGGCGAAGAAAGTTTCCTTATCGGGCTGCAGATTTATTAAATGCATTCCAGACTTGCATTGCTTCATTCAAGTTTAAGAGAGCAGTAATACTTAATATGCCCTTTAGCAATTTAATACTCTCTTGTACAAATCATTGGAAAATTTAAAATAGAAAAATATGTCCAGGCTTAACTGTAAGAAGAAGGGGAACGCTGTACAAAAACAGAGGAGAAGGAATGCATGGGTAAAGCTGAATATTACTGAATATCTTACCACATGTATTATTCTGCTGAGTTACTAGTGCATACACTCTCAGCTGCAGGCTAAAGGAGGAACTTGCAGAAATAACTTCCAGAACAAAATTTTCTGCATCAGGACTCAAGGCTGGTATCATGTTATGCCCAGAAATTACTCCTCAGGAAACACATTTTATACAACTTTTTTTTTTTGCATTTGGGAAGCACAAATGTGGGTTTCTTCTATAAGGAAATGAAAATCAGTTGTTGGTGCTGCTTATAACAGAGAGGAAATACTGCTGTCAGACATCACACAGTTGCTTTCACAATAGAGGGGGATGTAAACATTGAATTGGCACATCACTGAGACATTAAAGGCAGTCATTGTTGGACGCAGAGAGAGGACAAGACCATAAAATGCCTCACTGCTGCATAATTACGTGTGAATATAAACACATCCATATAAACATGTTTCTGCATAAGTACTTTTGGTCTAATATCCTGTCTGAGAAAGTTCCTTCAAGGCTCCACATGCCCAAGGTGAACAGGGATCTGTCCCAGTTTGGACAAGAGGATGTTATTTAATATTGGCTGTGCATGTGGGAAAGAAGGGAAGGGCTTTCTTTTGTGGTAGTTGATTAGACTGCTTGGCTTTTGTGTTTGTTTTGAAGAAGCAAAGGTTCCTAAAGCAGCTCTCCCAATTAATTACAATATACAAGCATACTCCTGAGTATCTAACTGCCCTGCAGAGGGTTGAACAGAAGATGCAAGGATGCTTATTGCATCCTACAAGGAGATGTTCCCAGGACAGAATCAGAGTGCAGGAAAGAAAAAATTGCATACGTCACAAGTACATGCATCTTGACCTAGGAGAGCAACTGATACAACTCTGGATACTGGCCACTTCTAATGGCACTGAGTCACTCTGTCAGTCTGTGTGCCGCTGCTGACCCAGACTGACTGCCAGTAGCCAGCATGAGTCAATATACACAGAGACCACAGGGCCTTGCAGAGGCTGGGAAGAGCCATTGCTCCCAGGGGACAAACTTCCTCAGATCATAAAGGACAGCAGTATTAAAGATCCACAAAAATTAATGATTTTAGTTAAGAAGCAGCTGGGACCAGAATCTCCCCTCTCCTGCCCTAGTCACACACTTCCAGGCCCTGAGCCATTTTTAACAATTACCATTGCTTTATGCTGGCAAGCTCAGACTAACTCTTTCCATACTATTTAAGGGCTGCAGGACTGGAAGTGACCTCCTGAATCACTGATCCCAGTCCCTTCCAATTGGAGGCAACCACCTCATATGAGCCTAGTCAGAAATGTCTCAAAGAGAGCAGGGTGGTGGGAGGTGTGGTGATTTCATCCTTCCAAATTCCAGAGGCAACACCCAAGCTGTGGCAGTGACTGTCTCTTGCTCAGACATTTCAGCAAATAGGATTGCCTGATAACAAAAGGAATTTGTGCTGAAAGGTGTTTTGGTTTGTTTGTAGTTTTCCTGACATGACAATGGAAATTCTGTAGTGAGGTGGGGTCTGGGTAAAGCAGCCACTCCTCTCACCTACCACACAGCAATGGCACCGGGTGCTAAAAGCAACTCACCAGCACCCAAGACCTCAGAGTCCTATTGAAGTAGAAGACAATACACTGAATTTACCAGAAGGATCAAGTCTGGGGCCTACACTAATTTATATTAGTGGAGGAATGTGTTAGCCATATCTGTCTTTGAAAGGAACGTATTTCGTGGCCTCTGGGATACACGGAACAGGGGAAAAGGGTTTTGGTTCTCCTCTTCCATTAGCCTCTATCTCCAGCTTCTCGATGTTGGAGCCTGTCTCCAGGCCTACAGGGATGACAGAAGGGAGGACCTGTCTCTGCAGGGTGCAGGGATTTTTTTTTTCCTTTCTTGTCATCTAATCCATTTAGAAGGGGTGGCCCCTGTGATCAGCTCTCCTGTTTGCTGGGGAGGAGCACACCCTGCAGTGCCTTTCTGCTGCCACCTTCCTCTGCCAGTCCTTTGGAGGCCATGAGCTAGGGAGAAGCATGGAAATAGCACCATATGCCTGAGGTCGGGATGGGGGACCATAAGAAAGAGAGAGGCAAGCGGGATTGTTTGGATTTTGAAGGTAGGATAGAGAAACAACTGTTACTAGAGGTGCAGGGCTGTCACAACAGCCTCTCTATAGACCTTAGAGGGAGCTGGATCACCTGGATGCTGCTTAAAAAATGGTCTTGGACATAGGCAATATAACACAGAGTCTTAGTATGGGCTGGAAATGCAAGGGGAAATAGAATGGAAAGAACTATGAAAAGAAGGTACAGATGCATGCAGCAGCAGAAAGCCAAAGCTACCAGCAAGTGTCAGGTTCACCTGGGCAGGGCAAGACCCAACAGCATCTTCCACCATGGCACAGCAGAAACAAGCAGAAGGAATTCAGGACTCCCACAGAAACCATCCTTTTGTGCTGGTATCTAAAAAAAGCTGCCAAAATACAATGACAAACAGATTTGAGTTAAAGGACAAAGGCTCCTTAAATATCACATAGGATTTTAACTGCTCCAAAATGCAGGAATGAAATTGGGTTTCATGTCACCACTGAATTGTGACAAGCTACCAGCAAAACCTTCTTTGGAGAAGCTGGCATCGTTTCCGTAGTTGATATCCAACAGCTACAAAGTGAGGGTAACAAGCAAAAGAGGTTCTTTTGTCAGGACCAGGAAAGGGGAATCACATAGCTCAGATCTACTGAAGCAGATGATCTGAATAGCTATGGAGGTTTTTTTAAATCTCAACAAGCACCTGACAGAAGAACATGTTAAAGCTGCTTTATCAGGAAGAAGGAGGCAAATTGCTTGCTTGCATTGCATTGATCTCATTCATGTAGCATTTATAAGATGATAATATCACTGTAGCTCAAGTACAGGTTGTTTCATTTACTTTTAAATTTAAAAGTAACACTCTTGTGAGTCCTGCTATTTAGGTCACTATAAATTAATGTACGCTAGGAGCCAAGATTTGGAATTTGGTTTGAGAAAAATAAGTAGTATTGACTCTTGCAGGAAAACTGTGCTGTCCTGCATCTGATGGCTCAGGAGTCAGTCATTCACAGCTGGTGATATGTAATTGATCAACACATGCCCAAGCAGGTAGAGCTGTCATTCACTGCGAGGAGCTGCAGTGGTCAGAGGTTTGGTTGTGCTTCATGCATTGGAGTGTGTCCGTGGGCAGCAAGCTTGTTGAGAACTTCCCTCTCTCTTCATAAGATGCTGGCATCCCCCTGGATGTTAAGGTCAGAGAGACCTATTCAAGCCACCAAAAAGTACAAAGAAAAGTTCATCTCTTTCTACTGGAGATTTATCTGGTTATTTCTACATGTGGTTGTGTGAAATTTCTTGGCAAAGTTTAGCTATCATGGAGGATATTGTAGAATAGAGATTTTGCTATTTAAGCATTGTGTAAAGAGATATTGAAATGAGACATAAATAAGAATGGCAGGTGTTGGTAGCATCAGTCAATTGCATATGGTTTTTCCATAAAGTCCTTTCCTTATGAAAATTACTGCTAGGAAAACATGAAGACTTCTACACCCAGTCTGGAAACATGGAGCTCACTGAGCAGGACCTGAGGAAGAGATCTCAGCTGAAAATGATGTAGGAGGCTGGCAGCTCTCATTGTGCCTTCACAGCCCCCTGCTATCCCCGGTGTAGGAGCAGCCTTGTCTCTCACCTGACCACTTCTCCAGCTGCTGCTTCTTTCACAGGGTGCTTCCAGAAGCAGAAGGGTAAAATTCTGGCCTCGCTGAAGCAATCCCATAACCCTGCCTTCAGAAAAGGCTCTTTCCTGCCTTGTTAGATAGAAGACACAAAGTCCTTCCTTGCACCAAGCTGCACACTCCAGGTAATCCAGGAGCCAGAATGTCAGCTCCTGTTGATGTTCCTTATCTCACCATGTTTTCTTCCAAAAGACATCAAGAACAATTTGATGTGTGCCCAGCTGGGATGTTGGTGCCTGGTAGTAGAACTTTCATCCCTCCCTGGGAAACTCTGGTCAGGTGCTGGCACTTCACCAGACTGTGGAAAGCCCATCCAAGGTAAAGATAGATTGAGGGAGTCCAGTCTCTGGGGAGGTGGAGAGAGATGACCATCCAAATACTTAGCAGAGAATTCTTCATTGCTGTGAGAAAAATATTGTACAGGCAGTCCAGACAGATCTCCACAGTCACAATTACAGCTGTATAAAAAGGTTCCCTTATTCAAACCAGAGACTGACTGAGCTTGCCCCCCCTGAGAACACTATCAGATATATCAGAAAGTGACCGTGGACTGACTGCCCATTTCCTGGTGAATAACTTCATTTATTACAGTATTTTAAATGTGAGATCTTAAGATAATGACTCAAGGATTGCTCGAGAGGACAGGATGCAACCTTTCTGAAAAGCCTCTTTCTGCACTTTGCCTGGTAAGACAGCTAATAAACATCTTGTCAAATGGGGCTCTGGTGCACATTGCCAAAATTCAATTTGTGCATTTGTTCTTCTGAGGCAAAGAGGTTGAGTAATGAAAACCAAATTGCCACTGTCAGCTAGGTAAAGCCATTTAATAATCTGCATCCTGGAGTAGAGTTCTCATACCTGCATTCCTCCTAGGTACATTTAACTGAGGCATTCCAAATATCCACTGAGCTAATTCTGTGGGGTTTGGAGGTCAGCAGTGGTTAAAACATAAGCACAGAGGCTAGTTTGCAGAACAAGCTGTTTGACTGGAGAAAATGAGGTATAAACCAGCACCTTTTTCTGGGTCATGAAAGTGAGAATAACTCAAAATCATTAAAAGACAGGCAGTTCTGTTAGGGGTAGGGGTTTCAGTGGACAAGGCTCAGCAGTGTGCCCTGAGCTCTCAAGCACAGAATATCTACAATTAACAACAGCATAAAAGAGATCTTCATCTACTGGTTGCACTGTGCATCTCACAGTGGAAGCAGTGGTACCACTATACAACAGAGAAATAAATAACCAATGACAGGGTAACAGATCTTGAACAGTTGGTCAGCCAAAATTAAGAATTTCAGGGAGTTTTTTAGGAGCCTAAGAATAATGAAAGGGTTCTTCTTCAATTTAGTGTTTTGTATGGAAACTAATTCTGTTTTATTAGCAGTATGTGGATAGATACATGCACATCTGCATGCATGAATGTGTCTAGTGAACATAAAGGCTTGACCTGGACAGTCCATATTTTGAGGTTGCTTTGGGTTAGACTGCATATCCAATTTGGATATCAGATGCTGCACCCACAACTTTTGTCTCTAGAATCACAAAAGCTTTCCATTCAGGTGCTACATGTCAGTACTTCTCTGTGAGAGCTCAGCTAAAAGTTCCAGCTCGCACTGACAACTCATCAGTGGCTGTGAATGCCAAGGAGACAAAGGCTCTATTGGCATCCACTTCCACTGATCTCCACCCTTGTTTTTTGCTGATTGTTGCGGTGCATAAGTTTTAAGTTTACTATAAGTTGATTTTATTTAGAATTGTAATGGTTTCTCCCTGACGTCCCCCCTTTTGTAATGGTCTGCCCCAGGTCTCCCTTTCCCGCCCTTGCCCTGTTGCACCTCCCCTAACTCCTCACAGTTAGTTGTCAATCCTCCCCGGGCCCTCCCATATACCCAGAATGCTCCCTGTCCTTCTCCCTCAAACCACTCCCTAGCCCTTGTCAATCCTCCCCAGCCCCTCCCGTTATTCTAGAATGTTCTGTGTCAGTTAGTGTTTTCTCTGCTTGTGATTTGTCCTTGAGTTCTGTACCCCGCCCAAGTGTTACCCCATTGGTAAATCGGTTTATTGTCTCCTCCCTGTGTTCCTCCCACCTGCCGTTCCTATTGGTTGCTAGCTTGTACCCTCCCACAGGGGCGGTCCTGTATTTAAGTTGCTGCTTGCCTGGTTTTTTTTTTCGCCTTTTGGTGGTTCCCTCCCCTGCGCCTCGGTTGCCTCCCTCTACCCTCGACCAATAAACCCTGTGGATCCACTAAAAGGTCTCGCCCGATCCTTTGTGGTCCTCGGACGCGCGTCTCTCGTTCGGGGCTCCCGGAGCCCTAGCCGTACTCCCAGCAGGAGACCTTTTCGGGGGACGGCCCACTCCTGGCGCCGAGCCTCGCCCTCGTGGGCTAGTCGGGCCGGACGGGGTGGACAGGAGGAGGGCGAGGCCGCGTCAGCTGATATGGACCAGACCTTGTCCCTCACAGCAGGGCCAGCCCTATGTTTTCTTGTGCTAAAATAGTGAGAGAAAGAATATCTGCAACAGACACACTAAGGGGAATCAACACAGGAAGGTAGATCAGTGGGTCTTTCCACAGGAGGGAGGCATTTCTATGGGTCATCCTCAAAAACCACAGGAAAGATGTAACAGCTGGATGAAATGGATGTCTCGGTCAGAGAATCAGTGACAACCTTCAGCCTATGAGTTTAACAACCCAAGCTGATGGGAGGTACTATGAGAGGTATTTATGAGCTTTATCTAGTTCACAGTTAGCAGGCTAAAACCCTGTATGTCCAAGTGTGTATATTTCCACTCCAGGTTCCCTTGCAGAGCACAGCAGCAAGGAAAGGGCCATGCTGCTGATCAAATGAGCAACAGAGCATTTGACCTGTAATATAGAGATGCTGATTCCTGGAAGCTCTCTCTCTGTTCTGTAAATTAGTTTTGAACCCACAAGAGGTTTGGCAAGTGACCCAGAAGTGGTACAGAAAGTTGAAACATTCAAAAACAGAGGGAAATTACAGACAGTAAGTACCTCTCCCTGCAAAGCTTGCCTGGCTTTTATCCTTACCTAGTCACTGCTAGAGCTACTCTGAGTGTCCTCTTCTCTCAAGTGATTAATCCCTGACCATACTCGGGGGAGGAGAAGGTGATTCAAACCATAAATAAAAATGTAAGTCTGAAGGTCAGGCAAGTCAAAGTGATGTTTCAGCTCCCAGTTCATACTGGGCTCTGTAGTCAGTTGGGCTCTGTGTCCAGAACATATTTATAAAAATCTATCTCAATAAGTCCATCTAACTCCTTTCTCACTTGTCAGTGAACAACACTAGAAGATGTTAACTCCAGTGTTGGTCCCATGTTTTGCATCACACACACACACACAGAGAAATTCACACTTGAGTGAGTCAGATCAATCCTTATATCCCTGTTTTGTAGCTGTGCTTCAGAGTCAAGGTAGGATGCCAAGCTCATTCCCAAGATCCATGAGAAGCATCCCAGGTAAGTGTTAATGCTCTGACCCGTGGCACAGCATTCTCCGATTTATCAGAGGCTACTGGAACCATTGAAGAAAGCATCAACAAAGTTATGATGGGCAAACATACAATCACATGAAATATTTTTGTTTCTTAATTCATGGTTAGCCCTCCAAAGATCCTGGGAAACAGGAGGGGACACATCCTAATGCAGAAATTGAAGTACTTGAAATTTTGTGCTGAAGTAAGCTTGTAGCTTTGTGGTTTATTTTCAGGGGTAGACATTACACTCTATGAATTGGGCACAAAGTATCTCTAGGTTGGAATCTGTCCTGTAGGATTAGAGCCCTGGACTTGGAGCCAACCAGCCTGTTATTTGTGGAGGGTGAGGAGGTGACTGTGTCTGAACTGTCCACTCGATCTTGCCAATATTTCAGTGACCTTTCTCTAGATGCGGAGAGCTGGAGTCCAGTGGGAGCACCATCAGCGCTTTAGAAATGAAAGAAGTGGAGGCAGATTCTGGTTTCAGTAGCATAAGCCTACCTGTTTCAGGGACACAGCAGCCTCAGACTTCATACTGGTAAGACTGGGCCTGGAATGTGGTTTTTCCCTTCTCAGTGAAAACAAGTTTGGGTTGTATCAATAAATGCATAAGGAGACATATGTATGTATGTATGTCTTTAATTGCCAAAGGGCTATGGCCTAGAATGCCAACGTGCCCAAGCTCTTTGCTCCCTTAATCATTTAAAGTGCTGTGCATGCTGCTTGGATACCTCCTAACACTGTTTGCTAGATCAGATATCAAACAGGAATGTTAAACTTTGGAAGCAGGACAGTGGTATGCCTTCGTAATTGCGCTTCTCTATGAATAATGGAAGTCCTCTGGACAGGACAATGATTTATTAACATTACCTCTCCTGCCTTCCCCCTTCTCCATGTGCCATCTTAAGCAATGCAGTCAGGAATTTCTTATCCCTGTATTTTAATGTAGCATACTCATCCTAGAGGACTAACAAATTTGTTAGGCCAAGAAAACTTTTAGTCTTATAGTTGATGCTGGCATCAAAAATATTTTTCTACCATTGTTGTGGGAACAGTTTCCTCATTCTCAGAGTCACAATGTCTTGCATTGCTGCTCTGGCTCCTATTCCCTTTGCTTCCACCAATAACAAGAAGCTGCTGTGAGTTAGAAGCAGTCCTAGGGCTGAGATCTGGCCGGTGAGCTCTTCACTGATGTCTTGGGCACACCAGTAAACCCTGGTGTGACAGAGCAGGGATTTCACTGGAGCCCTCCAAATGCTACTGAATTGCCGGAGCTGCTACAACCGAGGGTTGCTTCCTCCCTCACAGACACCACTGCTCACATTTCATTTCTAGCTAATCTAGTAAATTATCCATATTTCATCTGCTCATTTGCTTTATGTTTGCTGAGTTGTTAAATTAGTGTCAGGAAGAAATCTCACTGTGCATAATGGTTGAAAGCCAATTTCTAAAGTGAGGCTTTTCCCTCTATTGTTCCAGGGACTCCATTTGCCTGCCAGCACCATGCTTAGCTCAAAAAGATCCAGTTAGCAGAGGAGACAGTCGGATACCAGCCCATGGTCTTAGGCAGCTGATCGCTCTGCTGAGCAGATGGAGGTGTGTGTCTCTCTCAGCATAGGTAGTGTAGCCTTTTGTCACTCATGTTCCAGTGCCTGCACCTCCATGCCTCTGGAACATACAGCTCACATGGCCTGCTCTACCTGCCCAACCCATGCTGCTCCCACCACATACCGCTGATTGATGCCTCGTACTAGCAGGCACTTGCAGTCACCTCAAAGCTGTTTTCTCAGAATCTCGAAATAACAATCCAGCAAGGCTTCTTGGACATGCCTGCAAGAGCGAGTGACAAAGCCTCTAAGAATCCTGAAAATTGCTGCTCTTTGTTACAGGGCAAATTTAGTGCCTTCTGTGTGGCCAATGGGACTTAAAAGGCCTTATTCACCCAACTGCCACTCTTCTCAAGAGTGTAATAAAACCTCCCAGACTAGAATGGAAGCAATTGAGATTTGCCAAGTTTATGTGTAAATGATCGTTTTTTATAGGGAGCCAAATAAGTCACTGGAGCAAGCTAGCCAAACAACATTTTCAGAAATAGCTGACTCCTGATGAAGCAGGTCAAATCTAACTATCTCCTTCTACTTGAAGTTACTGTGAAACACAGGAAAGCACTCAAATAACTCTTCTTTCACTGCAAACCAGATGTGAAAGACACACAAAATACACAATCATATTCATCCTTAGTGTATACCAGTTAAATCTTCTCGCTCCTTGGACATCATGAGTGTACTAATCTTGAAAAGAGATTTTTAGGGTTGGTTTCATGTGATGACTGAGCTGTGAGAAGGGAACTGTCAGAACTGGCATCTGTGGTGAATTGGTACATCTTTAGCAACTAGCTGAAAATATGATAGATGTGTCCCGAATGGGTCCTATGAAAAGTGTTAGCAAGAGTAACTCAGTCCATGTTTTGCAAAGCAGTGAGCCTTGCTTTTATCTAAATATAGTCTTTCTACCCATACCTTGCTAATAAGAGTCAGTATTTTATCCTAAAAGGGCAGACTAACATTTTTCTTACTCCTTTATGGTGCAAGGTTTTTCCTTTCCTGTGGATATGGATAATAGCTTGCTGGTGGTTCCCATAGGAATGGCTGGCCCATGAGAAAGCAGGCAGGCTCTTGGGGATTCAGCTGCAGGACATAGGGGAGGAAGCTGATATGGAGCCTGTGAGGTAACCACTCCACAAGGAGCACAGTGTAGGTCCTGTCTACCTGCCCAGTGCGGACTGTCTCTGCAAGCACGGCCAGGACTCGAGAGCTCACCCACACAAGGTGGAAGTGAGCAAGCCACAATGCCGCCCTTTACAGGCAGCCCAGGTACATCCACATGTCCATCAGCAGGTTTCTTTCTCTCCGTGCTTATCTTGGCCAGTGATTGTTTACATTCATCTGAGGAACCAGCCAAATTAAAACACCAAGCAAAAATGTGCCTGTGTGCCTGCTCATCTTTCTACCCTGCTATTGAAAGGGCTAAATTCTGCCCCTAATACAGCATGGAGAGATATTCTCACTGGGGTCTTCCAAGGACCACCCTGTGCCTGGGGTCTAGCTCAGGGAGCAGCTTCATGTGAAACAAGGAGAGAAAGTGGGTGTTCCCACATTGGCGTTAAATTGGGATACAATGAAGAGGCTTACGTTGAGAAAAGCTTAGCAACATGTTAGATACATTCCTGGCACCAGTCTTTCTAGCATCACTTATGCTTACTGTGCCTTCCTAAATATTTCTCTAAAGCAGCCTGTGTCTATGGAAAATGGCTCCCTTGTATCAGGAGGCCTGACCACGATTGTTTTCATGGAGCCAGGCATTCAGTCCAGTCACTTTTCCAGAGCAACTCGGCAGAAAATACGGTATCGTGTCAAGCAGACATTTCCTGGTAACATGGCATCTTCTTTGGCAAACACTTCTTAAAACAAACAAAAAAGGCACAATAGATAAATTTCTCAATTCCAGGCTTGTTTTAGACCATATCTGCCAGACAGCAAAAACTGTTGGTCCCACAGTAAGTGACTTTCCCTTCCTTCCTTATTCCTGTGGCAAGGCCCTGCAGACACTCTATGCGTGTTTATGGATACAGCTCTGTGATTACTTTGGAAGTGCAAAATATTTGGCATAAGGGATTGTGACGGGGTTTCATCGGCTCTGACAAGTCTCAGTACCTTCACTTTTGGCTACCCAAATCTTTGCTTCAGAATACTGTTCAGTTTTTCAGCAATAAAACAACCATCTCAGATGGCACTCTCTGCTGTCACCTGCCCATCCTGCTGCCTTCAGGATCTAGGAAGGAGGCAGGGAGAAGAATGCAGTCATACATCTGCCACTGGCAGTGGGATTCCTGGCTTTGATTCCTTTTCTGTGGAGTCCTGTCAAGCAGACAGTTGTCCGGATGTGAATGTTTGAGTGTTCTCTGGCCATGTCAGTGTGAATCATTAGTCAGCAATTGTGTGGGATGCAGTCCCCTCCTTTGGAGATGACATTGTGCTGGGATTTAAGGTTATTTGCTGCTTTGCTTTTACCACAAGTTCTTTACTCTCAGCTGCCTTGTACCTGAATCGTTCCTTTTGTCCTGTCTCCCTTCTCTTTCCTCGCACCTACCCACTTCTGCTTCTTCTGGCTCCAGCTAAACCTGCATTGGACGGCTCAAGCTTATGCTTGTTACTGAGCTCAGGACTTCTCAAGGGTTTTGCAAGAGCTCCACATGACATGTGCATGGCATTGGTGAATGAAGATTTTTGTATTGGAACATAATTACTGAGGGGTCTGGCAAAGAAAAATAAATACAAGTCCTTTTCTTACACAAACATTTGCAGTTTGAGTTGGCTGAATACCTGGATAACAATTCTCTATGTGTTGGGATCCCGTAGCTTTATTTATCCGGTTACATTCCTGTTTTTGAATTTAACGACTCCCTAACTATCATCACCATGGTAGAAAAAATATTGATATGCAGGGTACAGGAGACAATTTTATGTTCAATTTCAACAGCAACTAAGGAAACTATTTAGCTGGAGGCATCACAGAACAGCTATGTCTATTTACACAAAAATTTGGATGAACACCATTGCATTTTCTATTTCTTCTGCTTTCCAGTATGGGGGCTTAAAACTCAGACACAAGTAAACAACAATTGTTTTTTTTAAAGTACTCCTCATTCTGATAAGAATACTTTGTTACGGGAAACACAAAACCAAAAACCCTACACCTAGGGCAATTAGTGGAGTTATGATCAGAATACTATTAATTGCAACAATGTCAGAGATTTGTGCACTGAAGAAGACACTGTCAACACTGAAAATAGTCTAAGCAGTACTGCTTTGAGTTTTTAATAATGTGGAGTGTCAAGTACACAGGGCTTGGGGTAAATACAAGAAATAGATTAGGGTTGAGAAGAGTGTCCATACGGTGAGTTCACTGTCTGTCTCTCAGTCAGTCTTAGTTCATCTGTCTGCCTCTAGCCCCACTCCTCCCATTTTGCTCTTGTTTCCAGCAGAAGGCCACAGATGGAGGCTTTGGAATGGCTGAGGAGGAGCAGATATGATTAACTGCTTTATTTTTTAAAAAGTTCTGAAGAGGTAAGATTTCCTTACAAGATAATCTTTGTCTGAAAAGAATTTCTAACAAAAGGGTATTGTGTTCCAAATAGGTAAATGTTTTGGTTTCTTTATACTAGAGAAGGATAATTAGTCACTGTATGAAACTTGACAGTAGCCTGCCTGTAGCAGCATGATACTCAGTAGGGGCAAATGGAAGACGCTGCTGATGAGTCATGGGCATATTTTCATTAAAAAACATATCCTGAAACTGAGAGGAACTGGGAGGAGAAAATAGTCAGAAGAAAAATGGTTATTAACTTAAAGACAAATTTATACATGTTCATATAAAACTGAAAAAAAGAGAAAGAAATCTTGAGTTAAAAGAATATAAGCTAGGACCAAAAGCTGATCTACAGTAATCCACACAGTTGCAACACTTGATCTTATTTGTTTTCAAAATGTAGTGGAAAGCAGAGCACTTCACAAAAGAGCCTGAATTCTCTACTGAAAAATACTGATTCTTTTAGAGCATGACCCAGATGCCAAAACTTCAGACTGTATGAATATTCTAGTGTCTCTCAGAAAATTTTGTCCAGCCATCAGGAGCAATACTCAAGTGAAATTAACTATGCATTAATAAGAGAAAGAGAAAGGTTTGGACGTTTGGAAACATGGCAGATGTTAAAAGCAGCTGAAGACAGACAAGAGTGGGGCAGCCATATTTGTATCATAAGCAACAATATGACTAATTTGTGAGGATGCAAGGCATACTACAAGGAGTAAGTGGCCTTTGGGTAAATAAAAACTATAAAATAATTAATGGTCATGTAGAAAAGAGAGACTTATTTCATTCTTATCTGTATTTGGAAGCCAGAAAGCTAACAAGCACGAATGCCTTCTTTCCACACGTAAAGCAGGACTGTAGTAAAACACACTGACTCAGAATTAATTTTTTTGAAAATCAGATCTAAAAAACTTGCAGTCAGGAGACCTACAGAGATAAAGGAGCAGATTCTGGTCTAGAAATATTGACTTTTAGTGAATCCTGAAACACCAGAAGGACACAAGAACAATACAGAGTGTTCAGCCAACATCACAGTAGGTCACCAGCATACTTGACAGCACTCTAGCTTGGTCTGCCTGACAAGAGATCCTAGGCAGCAGAAAAATGAATTGTTAATGAAATTAAATGGGAACACACTCACTAGAAGTCTACACTGGTTTACAAGATAGCATTCTTGCAAGAAACTAATGATACACAATGTCTGTGTGGTTTGTTCCAAAGGGATTAACATAGGGCTTGAAGCCCCTCCAAAGAGCTTGCTTGCTGGTTCCCTTCAAGCAGCCATCTGTATGCAGCAGGTTTTTCAGTGCTGCTGAGGTATAACCAGACTGAACCACCATGCAGTTAAATTGCGTTTGGCTACAGTGACTCAGTCATCAGCTGTAGGTCACAGGCAAGGCCGAGGCAGAATCAATCTCACCGCATTGACAAGAAACTCTTCAGGTGAGAGGCACGCGACTGATCTCTGCTGTAAAAAGAGATAAAAACTTCACAAATGTCCTTGATGATTTGACCTTGGAAACCAAGTCAGGTGGTCAGTATGACTTGAAGCATATGAGCAAGAGATGCCATTAAAGTACCTAAGAGAGTGGGACCCCATAGTAAGTGGAATCCAGACCAGCTTCTGACAGTGACCAAAAAAAGCTCAGAAACAGAAGAGTTTACTACCTCAATCCAGTTTGAGCAGGGATGTGCTTTTATCTGTGCACAGTATTAGGGATACTGTTTCAACACCCACGGTTTTAGGAGGTTGTTGAAATATCGGCATGGGTGTGGAAAACAGCCAAAACACTGTGCAGGGTCTAGAGAAAAAGGCCATAGCAAAGACTCGGAGAACAAAGTCTGTTGAGTTAATCAAGACTTATAAAAAATGTGAAATTATTTGATTACAAAGAATGTTTCCTGGCAGGAAATGTCATGGATGAAGGAGCTCTTAATCTAGCAGAGAAGTATGCAACAAATGCCAGTAGCTGGAAATGGAAGCCTGGCACCTTCAAATGAGAAAATTATCAGAAATGTTTAAGAATGAGAGTAAGCATTAAAACAAATTGCCAAAGAAAGTGGTCAGTTCTTCATATCAAGCTATCATCACATCAAATCTCCAGGCATTTCTAAATGATGAGTTTCTGTTAAACAAGTCATTTGTCTCCTCATGAGAAAGACTGTCCAAACCTAATGGCCCATCCCAAGGACTGAAACTTAGCTGGCTTCAGGAAATTCAGACCAGATGATTTACTGACTTCCCTAGCCATCATTTTGTGTGTCTTAGAGACTGGTACAGGTTAGTTTAAGTTTTTAAATTCTTATCTACCAGCTTTATTTGTCATCTCTCTTGTAAACAAAGACTTTCTTCAGTTTTTGCCTGTCTGGACTCCACAGGTGGGCAAAGAACTGTCTCTGCATCTCTGGAGATGCAAAGGCAATCTCTCCTTGTGGCGAAGTACCCTGCAATATCTGGGGCTTTTTTTTTCTCAGATTTCTCCATTTTTCCTGGAAAAAGGGCAGTTTCTCTCTATCCATCTTTCTCTCTTTCTCCATCTTAAGCCACAATTGCCAAGTCTCCTGGAAAATATTTTCTAGCTTCTGGAACAGATTATTATCCCTGCTTGGTGCAGATCTTTCTCTGGGTGGTTTTCAGAGCCTCTTGGGGCCCACTGCTTCCTATGGTCTGGCAAAATCCCTGACCACCACTTGGGACCTTGGTTTGTTTATTTTAACATTTATAGTGAATAAAATGAAACCAATCGATGCCAACCATTGGTACACAACAAAAAATTAATGTAGACCAAACACATTTCTATCTGCTAAGGAAAGATGTAGAATAAAGGCCTCACCCAGTGTCAAATTAAATAAAGGCCAGAGTTAAAAGTTTTGTCTTGCGACACATTCTACAACTGTTCAAGCTCTGTGTCAAGAAGCAATAAATGCCAGAGCCAAGGGCTTGCGGGTAACAAGTTCTCCTGCTTGGTCTCAGAAACTCAGGCCCAGAGACAGACACCAGGAGCATTCTGGCTCATTTCAACTACTGCAAAAATTGGACAGCCCCAGGACAGAGAGAGGGGCCTGTGGGAGAGGGTGGGTCAGGTAAGGTGCTCAGCTTCAGCAAAGCTGGTGTCTTAAATAAGTGCGTGCAACATGGGACTGAGAGGAGCACTCGCCTCTCGCCTCAGGCTCTGCCTTTCCAATACTTTGGTTTTGTCCTGCTCTCCTGCTCTGTGTGGGAGGTGGGCTCTGGGACTGATGGTCTATATTCTGTCCTTTGCACTTCTCTTCAGAAGTCTTCCCAATCTGGGTGATTTCTATGCTCTGTTAAAAAACCAGAAGGCACAGGAATCAAATATCACTGAGGCATTTGGGAAAAGCTGTCTTATGCTTTGCCATGGCATACATGCCTGGGCTGAAACTGGTGATCTGCCTCGACTCCCCTTCTGGGTCTCTGGTGCAGCTGCTCACCCCAGTGGGGCTCCTGGATTTCCAGCCCTTAGCTCCTCGGCTCAGGCACTGCCAAAGCCATTGTTTTCTGTGCTGGAGCTATGTGGTTTCTGTGCCGGAATTATGAGTAAACCATGAAAAAATATTAACATTTTTGTGTAGACTTATGCAACTTTTTCCATGAAGACCCTCAAAAATGGTGCAAGTCTTGTCTTATCATTAACCATAGGAAGTGTATGGTCCATGGGTGCCTTCTGAAAGCAGCAAATATTTGTCCACAAGGAGCATGTTTGCAGACCAGAGAGGTTCTAAAGGACATCACTTACAAAACTCCCACCAAAAGACCTCTGTGAAGACCTCACTAAGCAGACACATATAAACCTGCTTTACAGGCAAATTTTGTTCTACAAACACAGCTGCTACTGCTCTTGAGCAGTCATGGAGCATCGCTATAATGTCAATTAGACTGGGGCAAAGTGCCGCCACAGTGCCACTTTTCACCAGGAGTGGGTGCTTCTTCCATCTGGAGCCAGAATGGACCACCAGGGGCCCACTGGCTTCACCAGCACCTCACTAAGGGCCCCAGAAATGCTTCCTGTGCTCTCCTACCAGGAAACACTCTTGTATGTGAGATCCCAAACACTTTATAAAGGGCTTTCAGCCTTAGCATGTGTATCAGCACTTTGTAAAACACATGGGGATGGAAACACACATGCCAAATTCTTTGAGCAGTGAGACTGATTAGTGATTCAAGGTTTGTCCTGAGGAAATGCTTGCTTTTATAAAATAGTGGGCTGCTGTCACTGGTGTTTGAGCAGCCTTCATTGCTCAGGGGCTCAAATGTATCCTGTGAAATCCAGACATGCCACCGCGTGTTTTTGAGGTTGGTGGGTGGACATATGCCCATTACAGAGCCCAGTTATACAGATGCACAATGATTAAGCTGGACTCCTACACACTTGTAAGGTACACAAGGCTCATGGAGTGCCTGCCAAGTTCCTCAAGTAGTAATAGTTCATTACACTCTTGAGATATCTGCCAGATGCCGACACAGTGTTCTGAAGTTCCTATTTCAGGACATAACTTTAAAAATACTTCTAGCTCAGGATTTAGATGCCAAAAAGCATTTGTGTATGAATTGTAATGTAAACCATAAACCCAACAGGAAACATCAGAGCCTTCTCCTTCTGTAGATACCTTGTGACTAAGGAGTTAGGAAAATGTTCTTTTATTGCCAAGAAAACAAATACATTTTACTGTCCCATATGTGCAAAATGAAACAACCAATTAACATATATCTGGCAAAGAAAGAATATTTTTACCTTCCAGCATTTCCCACACATCCCAAATTTTATATTGATTGCAACATTTATGAGTATTGCACAGGGGGCAGATGGTGAACACTCTGCTGAGCCCCAAGTTTGGCTGACAAGGAGACATGGCACTATTAATAACAGAATCAGCAATTCAGCTCAAGCCTGAATTTTCTCACATTTCTGCAGCTTACACTAGGAAAGCAAAATCTTTTTTAATATAGTCACTTTCATATCAATAACTGACTGGCATAATCACTGTCACAGTACTGATATAATTCTTATCCTTTCAGTAGACACCAAAATGAATTGAAGTATAAAGGAAGTCCTAAGAAGAGACCCTTGTCTGCTTTGCCTCACACAGGATCTATGTGATATATGTAATTTGTAGATTCAAGTTCAATAACCCTTCAGTGCATGTGTGTGTTTTTAGCACATCGTCTCTTTGAAGTGGGCTTCTTGGTTTTTCAATCTTTTCTCAAGTAAGACTCAGATAGGTCTGAGGAAGTCTTATAGCTAAAAAAACGCTAGCCCTGCTCTTCCCAATGTGTTTTCACAGGGGAAATGCAAAGACAACAACAGCGTGAGCAGAAGAATGCAACTCCCACCCCTGCAGCAAGCCATCCTCAATGCACGTTTTCAGCCTGGCCACACAAGCCTCTGGGCCAGAATAAAATATGTATTTGTTGTTTGTGAGGTATTGTCACTGGTTATTTGTAATTGCTGAATAGATTCAAATGCCCTGTGCCACCATTTTGAGCTATGTCCTATCTTCTTCATAAAGTTTGCATATGCTGGGCTCCTGAGTGCAGTAATAAGCTTTGATCAGCCTCAGCTGGAGCTTCCAGCCACACCCACACCCACACCCACCGGGCCAAGAAGTTCCATTTCAACCCAGCTCAGGGCTGTGATGCCCTGCTGAGCAGTAGTGGAGGATTGCTGCTTTCTTACTCACATCTGTGGCTGCATGTTTTTTTCACGTGTGCCTTATCAGTTCTGACCTCAGCCAGCAGATTGATATCCTGGCTTAGTCCAGCCTGGTTGTTGTGGACCTTCCTGACCATCATTAAACTTGGTCTTAACCCTGACCTATGGACTGAATTTCCAGCTTGACCTCAGACCTGTTTCATCACCGTGATGCTGTCTCATGATCTTGTCTGGTCCTGGCTGTTGTCTCCAGGTTTGTCCTGTTTGCCTCATTTAGGCCCAGTTTGGGGAGGCTGGGTCCTGCTGGGTCTGGGTTCCCATTGCCACCCTGCCTCAGGGAGCAGCTGGTCTGTGTGGTGTCATGACCTTGGGACATGCGTTTAGGTTTATAGGAGCATAAAAATGGTCAAAAGGGCCTGACCAAGAGTCCTTCTTGTCACACAGTAGCTGGTAGATCATGTGGATAGTTTAAGCTAGACAATGGAATGTGATGGGGTAGAGAACTGTACCTCAGGCCTCACTTGGGGTGGTTAAAAGTAGTATCAAGGCCAAGCTCCTATATCAGTCGTTAAACATTTAGTCGGTCTAATTTTAAAGCCAGTCCTGTTTCTAGTACAGTGAAATGCCATGAGTGAGTGACTGGATCCTTTCTACTCATTATTTTGTGAGGGCCAAAGCTCTCTCTGTATGTGTTAGTGCACTCTGTACTGACCTGTAAGAGGCATAAAGATAGAGCTCTGGTTTCCCACATAGCTGCAATACCTGTCTCCTATAGTCTTCACCAAAATGACCCTGTCTTCTTCTTGGCAGAAAGTCTTAGGGCTTCCCCACAGCAATATCTCCAGCCTCTTCCCATGACCCTACAGTGATTCCTTCTCTGGTGTTCCTAAGCCTCTGCTTCATCCTATGTCATCAGCATCTTCCCTTGTAATGACAATTTGACTTTATCCTGCTGCTTAATTCAAATATTTGCTCATATTCTCGCCATTTAACACTTTTACCAGATAGGTGAGCAAGAGGTTGTGTGTGCAACGCTAGAGCTGCATGTCCACCAAAGCCAGAAGTTCTGCTTGCCTTTTCCTTGCACAATGGTTTGAGGTGCCTCTCTTTCACTCTTTCCTCTTCCCACATGGATTGCTATGAAACTTGTTTTAAGAAACTGCTGCTCTGTCCGATATGGTTGAAACTGACCACCAGAGTCAAGGATCAGGGGTACCTGGGGAAAGGGCTGACAGACAGATGGGCTTTGTGTAAGCCCTTGTTCCTCTGGACTCTTGAACTATTAAGTGAGATTCAAATGCTCAGGGAATGGAGTTAGTGTGCCTCCCTCATATTTAAAATTCATTCAACAACAACTGCAATAATGTATTAAGTGTATTTAAGATACGTAATAAAACTTCCTACTTTGTGTTTTCAGAACTGCTGTGCAAAATCAACATTTTACACTGGGTGACAAGAAAGAGCTTTTGAACAGCCATTATACTGCACAAGTGTGTGGGGAGCTGCTTGTCTTTAATTTAGAGCAGAGGGAGTTTTTTGAATTGAGAAGATAGACTAGTAAGTGTCGTTTGAATGTGCCTCTCTCCTTTACTCTTTTCACTGTTTTTGCTCTAGCTTGAATGTGTAACCAGATAGTTCTGAGACCTCTGTTAGAAACCAGAGTTTAATGTGCAGGCACCAGTTCTGGTATTATGGGAGTTTAGAGGCCTTTGAGTATGGAATCAATTGGTTTAAAAAGCAATAACAATTGCTTAAAGGATTGTGTTACAGTAGTAGATTTGAAAGTTGTGAGTGACACAGTGGATGAGAGCTGAAGATGTAGATGAAGCATTTTGTGGGCTGCTGGGAGTAAACAAATCATGATTATTGCATTGACAGAGGTGGGTTGTGGGGGCAGCAGACACCTCTTTAAAGTTGGGGCTTTCAATCCATCCATGGTTACCATGGGACTTTGAAAGGCTTCAGGAGCACCACTCAGTCACACTGATGGATGAGGCAAGCAGGAGAGCCTGTGTCTGTATATTCAGTGGAGCTCTGCACTGGCTAACACAAAAGCTGCTGTGATAAATATAACAGTAATTAACTCAAATAGTAAATTATGAAGATCAATAAAAAAGAAAAGGGGAGCCCAAATAAAAGGAACTCTAAAGAGATCTACATGACCCTGACAGAAGAAACCATGGCCCAGACCCCCAGAGCTGCTCAAATGAGAGTCAGGTGCCTGAATAACTTTTGAGATCTCAGCTACTGTCTGGAGAGAGAGAAAAGGAGCTGGCAGTCTACTAAGCTACTTCTTTACAGAGTGATTTCCTTCCACTTTGAGAGGAAGCATGAAAGACTGAGCTGTCAATATTTTTCAGCGTGCTATTGGTAATTTCTCCTGCTTTTGTTTACTATTTCATAATGTTTCCATTTTTGTTTACATCTGGTATGTACACTGGGAGTAACTATTGTTAATGGCAATATCTTTATGGATGTCAACAAGGCAGGAGTGGGAAGGCAGAAAAACAAGAATCACTAAATTAAATTTGAATGTGCATACATATATCTATGTTTTTATTTTCACAAGTGAGATAATGCCATATCTGTTTTAAGTGCAGTTTTTCTGCCGTTCCATCTGCACAAATTGCTCTTAAACCAATTATGAAAAACTGTAGGAGATGAAGGAGGAGCAAGGGAGTATATGACACAAGAGAAGTGAATAAATCATGTGGACGCATCCTGTGTGGGCAGTTTGAGCTGGCTCACAAGCAGCACCTGATAAATCTGTCCCACAGAGGATGCTACTTTGTGCTCTACCCTCTGGCTTTAATGTTTCACAAACATCCTGCTGGCTCTCAAATGGCTGCAAGTATGGTTGTGAAAGTGCAAGCCAAAGATAAGCAATACAAAGGTGTCCGCAGACAGGCAGATTCAAAGATCTGAACTTTTGCTATTCGTCTTAATGGCATGTTATTACTTAAATCATGCAGCAATGTACATTTTAATGTTAACTATGTCATTGCTGGGTAAAACTTGCAAGGTAAAACTGGACTGGAAGGCAATATGAAAATATGTAATAGTTGCTCTCGTTGCTAATGTTTTTATGAGCTTGATATTTCTATTTATCAAGGATTGTCTTGAAACTATAAAATAAGCTGATATTGTGACTGTTCTACCATTTGCCTGGCAACCTGCCTTTACGTTACAATTTGACATTACAGTGACCATGAGGTGATAAAATGTAAGCCCTTGAGGAAAGAGAGGAAGGCAGGGTGATAGCATTGGTCTTTAGGAGAGCAAATTTCATCTTCTTCAGGGTACCATGGGAGGCTGTCATAGAACACTATGACAATGTGAAGGAGCTTCACACAGAACCCCTTTGGAATAGGAGTAAGCAGAAATTACTAGTCCTGGCAGGGGACTGGCTTTGGAACAGGGAACTCCTGACTGAAATGAAATGCATCCTTTGAGGTTTTCCAAACTTAACTGGATGACCCTTTTAAGAACCTTAAAAGTTACCACTGCTTTGTGCAGCAGAGGTGGTGTGGTTCAAAGGTCCCTTCCAACCTGAATGAGTTTTATGTTTATGTTGTGCCATAATGGGTATGTATTAAAAAGGCATATTCAGTTCAGTTAAAAAATTGAAGACTCCCAGCCATTCTTTGAACTGAATATGCTGCTGACAAGTAAAAAAGAAGAGTCTCTGATAGTCAAATATTATGGTGATGACCCCAGTACAAATTAGTCCGTGTTTGCAAACTGAGGAATTGTGTAGTGTATGACAGGAGTCATCATTTTACCTTTCTGTGCAAAAACGGGATTTTAAGACCCAGACCCATTGTCTTTAACTGGTTGAATAAGCCATTTGATTTATCTATTCATTCTTCCAATGACTTTTTTCCTACGCTGCTTATTCTGATTCCCCACTGTAATGCAAGATACAAACCTCATGGGATAGCAAAGATCAGTAAGAGTCATGCAAGTAAATACAGACAATAAGGTTCATGTGTGCTTTGTACAGTGTTGTATCTTGGTTATTCTGAAAGTTTTGAGACAGAATCTGTGTCCTGTTTCACTAGAGGCAGCAAGTGTCTCTTTCCTGAGCAAAAACACTGCAGCTCTTTAAAGGCAGGACACAGGTGTCTCTCACAAGTTGCAAGGTGTTTTGACAAAGTGTGGCTTTTAAAAATGCTTATTTCTTGTTACTTTCCACTGAAAACAGGTGTGTTCTTCACAACCCATGGTGGTGTGATAGAACTCCAATCTGGCTAGAATGTTGAGGCAGATCTGAGTAAACCTTTTTCTAAACTTGAGTGTTCTCAAAACTGTAAAAGAGCTTTTAAGAACAAACCCAAGTTTTATTTTAACAGAAACTAGATACCATAGCTTGAAAAACAGATAAAACTTCGAGTGAAACAAAACAGAAATTGCAGCATTTGGAAACCAAATTCCTTCTTGCCTGCTATGTTCTGGCAGAAAAGGTCCTATTTTCAGGCTTTCTCTTGGTTTAGCAGCTCAGGAACTTTCTGTATTGCAACAAAATCTCTTCTGAGAAGGTCTTTGAAACTATCACTTTGAAAATATCACTTTGAAGCCCATCACTGAGGCTTGGTTGTGTATCTGCTTTTCTTAGCACTTTGCCAGTGTTTGAGTCCTCACACCCTCAGCGTAGGCTCTTACACACTTTAAGCATACTTAAAATACTTGATTTTAATTTGATTGCTTTTAAATTAGATTCCTATATTATATGGTATCTAAAAAAACTCACCTGAAGAATGAAAGAGGCTGGTAAGAGGGGCCCTATCTGCTAGGCAGTGGAGGATATAAACCATCAAAAGAAGTATATTTTAAGACCAGCTTGGCACTGAACATACGTGGTGAAAGAGCACCATGTAAAGAGAAGTCTCTCTGTTTTTAGGGTTAGTTTAGTTTTCATTTTGTTTTTATTTAGCTTTAACATTTAATACCTTAGAAGTTGCACAGGGCATGATTGGAAGAACTGACCCATAGAGGAGATTGCTGTGGTTGTCAGAGAAGGACAGAATAACTAAGTTCTTCAGAAAGGGTTTCTGGAGATGAGGTGAAAAAGCATGAAGCGCTGGCAAAAAAAAAAACTGAAATGGAGAGATGATTTTACCATATGATATGAGGTTTTGGAGCAATATTGTAAATACTGTAAGATATTTCAATCTTATGTCATTCATTGCTTCTCAAAAGGTAACCTGCATGTAGGAAATTAGCTGGTTGTGTTAAGACAAGGAAGTAACTTTGCTCACAGGCACTTTTTTAGTGAAAACCTTCAAGAGACATACAGATGTTTTTCAAATCCTTAGTTCATTCTGTTTAGTGCTATGTACTGCCACTGTTTGTTGTAAGGCTGCTCTAGTCCCCAGTCTTTGCTTTTACCTATTTTTAGTTGGAGAAGTACTGAAGACTCTCTCTGTACCTATTAAAGCAATGGCCCCAGATGGACAAGAGAGACAAGTATACAAACACCTTTCTTTCCCTTTTGGTTTGAAAGGACTGTGTACATAGAAAATGGCACAGATATTTTGGTCATTCCTCTCTGAACCAGAGACAGCTGTGCAAAGGGGAACCCAGGCCCATTCCTGGGTCTGCCAGCAATAACAGATCCGTGGCTGTACAGCTCAGCAGAATAGATGATGTTCCACCAGTGGTTGTGGTGACAAGACAAAGACCAGATCAGACCAAGGATGTGGCGGGTTCCTGAGGGTTTATATGGGGGAGTGGAAGGTCTGGGTGTAAGGGAAGAACGGGGTGCCCAGCTGCAAGACACAGTGGCAAGTTACGAGTCTCAGAAAGGGCAGAGTCACACATGGCAAATATTTGTGTGGGAAGCTTCGAGAGCTATCCTTTAATGAGTTTGCAGTGTGCCAGGCCTTAGATTGATATGAGTCAACCATTTGGTTTTTAATCTCTTCCCCTGCATGCATAGTGACTATTTGTGAGAGGATTACAGTGAAGTATCCCGAAACTAAAAGGCAGGTTTAGGGTCTCATGGCTACAGGAGTAAAAGTCACAGGCAAGTTTGGATAGCATAAGCAGGCTGCAGCCTTGCTCATGTTTTCTGCTCAGTGTCACACTCCTACTCACATTTATACTAACTCATAATGCAGTATCAACTCTAAAAATTCAACTGCTGTTGCCAGTATGTAAATTAAATACCTCACATGGGTGTCATCTCTTCAGGATCACCTTGTTCTTACTGCTCCAGAAGTCAAGTAATGGGAGCAGGTGATCACATCAGCTGAGAAAGTAGACGAGCCAGTATCTTCTGCAGATCTAATGTTTTAAAATATTCTAAACAAGCACATGCCTGCCCAGATTTACCCTGGAAGACAATATAATACTCATTTATGCAACTGCAGAATTACTGCCTGCTGAGATGAGACTCCTGTGAAGCTGAAGTTTTATGTAGCTCCAGATACCTCAGGCTCACCCTTGTCTCCAGAGCACATTTTGCAACGCTTCATATTTAAAGCTATATACATATGCTCAGTAAAACCAGATCCCTTCCTCAGGGGGTGAGGGGAATGGGGGCATGGCAGCTAACTACCAGCCTAAAGAAAGAGGGAAATGAGTCACAGTCATTAAGTAGGTCACTTCCACTTTGTCTAACAGTGCTCTTCTGGTTCTCAGGGTAATCTCTGAAACAAGGAACTGTCTGGGCTCAAGTTTTCATCTGAGCTTGCTGTTTCTGCTCCAGAAAAGTGGGGAAAGTAAGGAAAAATTCACTGTATAAAAATTGGTGTTTTCAGCTGATGAATATGTATTTGTGGATTCTAGTGAAACTATTTTAACTCCCACTAATTGAACATGTGGTTTAGTTTTGTTTCGTGCATCTATCTAGCTTCTTAACAAAAAAAACCCCCAAAAAACAAACCAAAAAACACACCAACCCTCTGTAGCGGCTGCATTGGCTTCTGCTAATATTTGCTTCCATTATAGTAAAACCTAAGCAGTTCAGCAAAAGATGTAAACCTTCTCTTTACTTTTATGTCAGATCATGTCTTTCAAATGCTGAATTTCTGAAGACAGAACACAAGTTCATCTGCAGTGAGTGGGAGGTTGTAGTATTAGATTTTCTTTCAGAAACCTTCTTTGACCCCAAAGAGAGGGTCAAAATATTTTGGTCATCAAAGCTCTCAAACAAGGGGGCTTGAAGATTAAGATATAACAAAAGTTTTTTCCAATAAATTTCTCAAAGAAGGGGGAAAGGTATTACTATTGTTATTGTCTTGTTGTGGCAGATAGACTGCTGGCCTGAGACATTGTCCTTGCTGAAAAACTCATAACACTTCCGTTCTGAAAAGTGGGTGTTTCTTCTGCTTTCAGTCACCACATTAGGCTTTCATAAGGAAACAAACAGAAAAACCCCCAACCAAAAACCTACCATCATTTCTCATGTTCCTTTTGCTTTCCTGAGAGACCTGTGTCATAACGACTTACTGAGTAAGAAGCAAGCTGCTGCTTCATTTTTTTTATCCTCCCCTTCTAGGAAACACTTGCTTTATGACTGATTCTAGTAACCTGATACCACTTGATGTATTTTTGCTGGAATATGGAGCCTACATAAATTGCACCATAAGCAAATTTCTTTATAATGGAAGGATCGGGAAGCTGCAGCTTGGCAGGCGATTTCATTGGTGTGGCTTTTTTAAGGTGGATTTTCCAGATGCTTTGTAACAGATGATACTGTAGACTTTTTCAAAGGGTATTAGGAATATGCAGTTGCCACTGTTTTTAGAGCATCCCACCTTGGCTCCACATTTGGAAAAGCCTGACAGATACCACTGTACAATCTGAAAGGAAAATTGCTGTTATTTGCACTTTCCAATGTGCCTAATTATTTGTCAGTGTTGCACAAGCCCACAGACTCCTGCTGAAATTGAATCCCACCTCTGCAGACTCAAATACAGATGAAAACTTAGGCCTTTCCTCTCATAAACTGACAAAAATCCACAAAGAGTAGCAAAAACTAAGTACCATGTTCATTAAACCAAAACATCATTCCTCTCTGGCTGGGACACGGTAGTGGATATGGGGACTTAACTTGGATAGAGTATGGGCAGATGTAAAGTGACTTTGCAGCATGATGTGATGTAGGCAGGGGCTCTTCCAGTCCTGGTCCTGAAAAGGATCCAGAATGGAACTTTAGATAGAATTTCCTCCCAGCTGAGCAAAAGCTCTTGTAGACTATGGTTACAGTGAGATCAACCAAACCAGCTGGATCCACTGCACACAGAGTGCATCCCAGGACTTTGGGCTGGGATGTCCTCTTCATGTCCTCTAACTGATGTCCTGAGACACTCAGCACCTTCTGCTCTGTGAGGGGTTGGCGCTGTCTGTCTGAACACATTAACAGCAGCATGGCCTTTGTCTCAGACCTTTCCATGGTTCCAGCACTTTTGCTAAGATTTCCTGACAGCTCTGAGAAAAACAATTCCTTATAAGGCCAAGACTTATTTCTGCTGTCAGTAGGAGATGCCATCCCTTCCTGCATTCAAAAAAAAAGTGGGAAACCCTGGCTGGTGACTTTTGACGTGGAAAGCGCTTTCTAGAGAGTTTAAAACTTGCATTGGTTGCCTGGCAGAGGCTGAGGCACTGAGGAATGCTCTGAACTATGAAGTCCATGAAATCTCTGTCACCACATTATCCTAACTGGAGAGCTGTTTCAACTCATTAATGCTCCCAGACCATTCAGACTTGATTTTGTTTTCATTACAGTATTATCTGCCCCTGAGATATTGCAGAGTGGTGCACCTTCCTCCAGCTCTTCCTTTCACTGCAGCACATGACTGCACGTTGCACATGGCTGAGCTGTTTGTCTGGCTGTGCCACATGGGAATTTCTCCTGATAAGGTAAACCTTCATGTTCTGCCCAGAAGCGGAGCCTGGCCCTTAAGAATGAAGGAAAGGAGGAGATTTGCACTTTGTTCCTTCCACTAGAAAGAATGCTGCCCAGTGGTCAGATTGAAATAAACACAAGATAGGGGGCTGGAATGCAACTCTTGCCTTATCAGCTCCTGGCCCCTGCCTCAGGAACCCTCTGTCATCTCATAACATTTATTACAGGCTTACCAAGCAACAGAAAGGGTTCTGGGTTTTGGGCTTCTGGTGCTAAATAACTTATGTGATGATGAATGAGTAATTTAACTTACAGCACCTTGCTTCATTATCTCCAAAACTCTTAACAGGAATTTCACTGGGCTCCCTGGAAGCTCAGTGTTCATAAATTGCTCTAAGAGTCTTTCCTGAAGTATTTTCTTGTTATGTATGAATAGTGTAATAGCCTTGAGATTATTATTCCAGAGCCCAATGGTAAACACCAGCTCAGATTCACAATGTATGGGTTTGTTTGCCCTGGAATAGGGTGGCTGCATTGATGCTGTGCTGCTGCTTTTTGCCTTGGTTTCCTCTAGGACCCGTGTAGCATAATTGTGGCCGTGAAAACTAGCTTTTCGTTTAGGGTAGCTTTTTGGATTTGAAGTCTTTGAAATAAGCAGATCCCCTGTTAAATTACTCAACTTACTTTTAAAAGGTCTTTTAAAAATAGTATGAGAGGCTCCTTTTTGAAGAAATGGTTACAAGAATCTAAGCCATGTATCTTCACATAATAATTATGATAATTAGATCCTATGCTGTAGTCTTATGCTTTAACTATTCAAAAATGAGGGTATAGCCTTACAAAAGCCCTTTTAAATATATATTTAGAGTATTTGGCAACCTGTTTTCTCCAGGCAAAAGACCATTTCTTCTGCTTTCTGACTGCTAAGGAGGAGCTGGTCTGTACTCACAGGAGGGATTTCCCTAAAACTCAGCACCTGGGGATCCCAGCCCTCATACACTGACAATTTCTTCTATGGGTTACCCAAACACCTCCAGCTTTGGGGGTTGCCCCAGCTCACCTCAGCTTGCAGGTATCCACAGCCACTATATTTAGGATAAAGTTTTATTTTTAATATTAGATTAATAGTTTCATAATCTGTAACCAAGAGGAAGTGGGGTTTGAAATTATTTTTTCAGATAATTATTTGTCTCCCAGTTTCTTAAGTAGTGGCTGCTGTGATCATATTTTCACCCCAGCTGCCTTGCCCTCTATGAGGACCAAAAACTAGATGTGAGCCAAGAGGTGCAGCTGAGGGGTGATTAAAATGTATTATTTCACTGTAGCTGTGAAGCAAACAGGTGCTGCAAATGGGTATTAGGGAAGAAGCATAGCTTTTAAAGGGGTGTGTGGTGGAGGAGCCAGGCAGGTAACCTATCCACCACAGAGATACAAATTTATGGCAGTAAAGGCCTTCAGCCACAGGGATTCCCAGAGATCCCTCACATCTGAAGATCTGCTGTGTTTGTGCTCTAATAAAAGAAGATTAATTAAGAAGCAGTTTGCTTGATTGAATTCTACTCTTAATTTTGGTTGGGGTTTTGTTTTTACTGACTTTGTCTATATCCTCATGTTACAAATGTAAAATGCTTCACTTTCATAACTTTTTCTTTGGTGTCCAGAGTCCTGAGAAAGAATTAAATTATGCCATAGGGACACACTTAGGAGAGACAAGGAAAGAGTAAAACTAGGAAGAGTGCTTTGGTAGAAAACATGGAATATCTCTGACAATGTGTGCCTGGTAACAGAAAATGGGTTATGTGGGATTTTTCTGGAGAAGCCCTTCCAAACAAGGCTCAGACATAAGAGGAAGAAGTCACCTAAGGTTGCTTTGAGACAGATATGCTGATGATAGTCTGTGGGGACAGCTTTCAAATGGAGTGACGTCCATGTCCAATAGGCTAGTTTGACTGGTCAATTCCCACTGAATAAATTATTACTGTCCTTCAGGAGAAAAGGCACCACTCTCACAGAGCAGAACCTGGCTAATGGGCTCTGCTGCAAGAAAAGCTGCAAACTGAGACTTTGCAAAATGGAGTGAAAAACACAGCAGCTCTCGTTTCAGTGTAGCAAAGCATTTGTCATTTCCATTTCAAGACCGATGAACTTCTGACAGGTAAGAACACATTTCGGCTCTACATACCCCTGATAGCCAGAGTGTGAGTGCTTGACAGGTGCTGTCTTTCCAGAGACTTGGCTTCAGGACAAGTGCCATGAATGTGGGCATCTGAGAGATTCATGACAGTTTTTTAAGGCCAGGAAACAATTAAGTACATGTAGGTATTTGTATATATTCATACACGTATAGGTACGCATGTACACACATTTATGTATTCAATATATTCAAAGAGGTTGCAAATTTTTAGCAGAAGTCGTGCAACTGGGTCTGTGTGACAGTTTATAAAATTATTAAGTTTTGAGGTTTCTTTTTTATATTTTTTTATTTTTATAATTTTATTAAACATTTTTAAAGGATCGCCTTTAAAATACCGTTAGATGCTTCCATTTGCCTGAAATGGTTTGTTTCAATAAATGAGCATAGCTGTGAATCGACTAAGTTTGAATACGGTGGTGTAGGAGCATTTGTGTTTCTCTTTGCTGAGTTTTCACTCTGGGAAATGCGAAAAAAAAAGAGGCATTTTCTGCTGGAAAAGATTCCTCATATACAATTTTTTTACTAACTTTAATAAAAAGTCAAAGAAAAGAAAACATTCAAGTCTCTTGACTGTTGCCAGCTCCTGCTGCTGCTATTTGTTTATAGTTTATTCCTTTATTTTTATTATTACTGACCATTTATTAGTACTGTAGTGGTGCCCAGATCTTCCCCATGACGATTGTAAGTACACGTACAAGCCTCATAAACAGACGAGCTGATACCATTTCTTCCGTGAAGAATCCCAGCACACAGTCAGCCGACCTGGAGCCAGGAAGTGCAATATAATAAAATCACATCCAGGCTTTGGGGCACATTTATGAGCAAACACAACCAGGGAGGGTTTTGAAAAACTGCTGGCAAAGACTGAGATGTGCATGTTGTGGGGACACCATTTTATCCCTTCTTGGAATAGGAAGGGGCATTTCTCAGACAAAATAAAGGCTTGTAGTCATCCTGCAGAAGTGGCCAGTGACTGCGCTCTGGAGAAGGTGTGTTTTGTACCTTCAAACTGTGAAGTGTGAGCGGTGCCCCAGCAGCCCAACTGGGCATGAAATTTGGAGCCTGGCATCAGCAGATGCTGAGCTTGATGGCCACCCCACAGTGTGTCACCCCTCGGCAGGGACAGGAAGGACCTAGGCTGGCAGGGCAAGGACCAGCCACTGTTCTGGGAGCCTGGGTACATTTATTCCCTAATGAGGACTTCAGTAGGAGTCACCAACATGGGCCCTTGATAAGGGAGAGGGTTTGTGAAGACAAGAGCTTATGCAGATTCGAAGCTTAAACAAGCCCAAAAAAGATAAATTGGATTATCAGTTATACCAGTGGATAAAGTTTGGGAGGACTTTGAGAAGGGGAGAAGTGTGTGGACTTGCACTATTTTGAGAGTGTGGAGGGATTGAGAGAGAACTCGTGAAATTTAATAGAAGGAGGGAGGATACTAGACACTTTGCACTGAGACTGGGAAGAGACTTCCTCACCTGCTCACTTCTGTGTGAGACAGTCTAGTTACTCTGAGGGAAGATAATCTCAGTACAACAGAAACGAAATCTGTGATTCTTCAAATACAGAGAGGTTGGGAGGAAGGTTTTAAGTGGCTGCAGATACCCTCTATTAGAATACAGTAACTACAAATGTTACAAGGTTGTTGAGTAGAAGGAATGCAGGTGTACATGTCAGGACTGAGTAACACAGGGGTCAATGGTTTCGCAGTAAAAGAAGTGCTGGGCAGGACGGTGAGGGCTCAGCTGGTACGAGTGGAGAAAGCCAGAAGTAAACCTGAAGTTAGAGAAAATGATGAAGTGAAGAAACTAAGGCTGCTGGGGCACTGGAGTGAGACAAGGATGTTGGGATGCAGCAGAAGGGTAGAGATCACAAAGCCCAGACCTCTCTCGATATAAATAAAAGTAATTCCCTGGAAGCTAATGGACTTGGTGTGATGTTCATTAGATGAAGTCAGAGAGGGAATGAAAGAATAGGATGATATGCAAAAAGGATCTCTGGAACATAATTCATCTTTAAACCTGCTGGATAATGTCTGGCTTGGGCAGGCCTGTGCAGTCAGGGATACCAACAGCAGGAGAATAACTGTGCCTGCTGTGGTGGTGAAGTTGAAGGGAATGAAGTGAGTTATGTAGCTTATGCCAAAAATGGCATAATATTATTCCTGTAATGAGCTAAACTGATAACTGGTAAGAACTGTTTATGGTTCATTCAATGTAAATTAAGCCAACAATAAGTAAAATATAATCAGGTATGTTATAAATGTTAATTAACGCATTAGAAACATGGAGACAGTCATTGGCAAACAATTAAATAATGCAGTCGTTTCAGAGTGAGATGTAAATTAAGTCAAATGGACAGTCTCAATGACAGAAAAGATATTTAGCAGGTAATAAAAATAGCAAGAAAACAGCATTCTGCAGTGGGCTTGGAGGGCAGTACAGGCTCTAGGAGAGCAGTATTGCATTGCCATATATCAGATGTTTAGTTTATAAAAAAGCAATGATTTCTGCTTCTTTATGAGAAAAACAAAATATAGAACATCCATGTTCTTTCTGTGAAAGAAACCATATCTGCAAAATTCACCACAGCAAGCCTGAAAGACCATGGAAAGTTATCATGCTTTTTGATTCAATAACCTGCCTTGAGAAGGCATTAAATACATTGTTTGCAACAACTATTGATACTATTTAAGGATGAAATCCGAGTAAGCTCAGCAGCCTATTGCAAACAAGGGTAAATTGGCATGTTAAACCTAGTTTGTTTACAGTGGTTATATAGCAGCCTTGTAGAATGAAAAATGCAATTTGTTGGAATACTTTTTTTTTATGGTATGTTTCTTTTGGCTCTTGGGAATTGTCCTGTGACTCAGATCATGCCCAATAAAGAAAAAGGCTCCACCTGAAGTATTGCTGTTGTCACATGGTATTTATGTTGCTGATAAACAGGAAAATGTTTGCTCAGCACCTTATTCTAGGGCTGTTGTGAAGTGATATGCAGTTTCTGAAACACAGCTAAGTGGCTGTATCCTGTATTTTAAGGCTAAAATCTGAAAAATTACGTGTGAGACAGGAGTCTTTTTGTTCCTTTAATGTGTTTGCTCTCTTATCCCTTCCTAGCAGAGCCAAGCTTCTGTGTTGGAGCTGCAATGCTGAAGTCTAGAGCTTCATTCTTAGCACAGTCTTCTAGCTGGGGGAGAGTTGTACCCTCTTACCATCCAACTAAGTCAGGTTTTTACATAGCTACTGCAAATATATTATCTTGCTGCTGTTGCCCGTATCTAAATATTTAATTCCTAGATTCTAAATTCAAGGAGTATCTGTCAGTGTTTTCTTTAAAAACCCCATTAGGAAAGGAGAGAGAGTCCTCTTCCTTTCTTATAATATGGCAGATTAATTCTTCAGAATAAGATCCTTCTGTGTATAATTTGGTTAAAAATAAGAAAAACCCTGAAGACAGAATGAGTGAAGTTTCCTTTTTAGAAAAATGCATTTTATATTCTGTATTTTGGAAGAGATTTTATTGCAACTTTTTTCTGTTTGATTGTTTTGTTTTTGTTAGTGCAGAGGAATTCAAAGGAATGAAATTAAGCCTATGAAGCAGTACCAGTAATCACATTAAACATAGGATAATTGAACTGGCAATTTCCCCCAGCTGTAGGCAGTTTGTGAACTGCCAGGCGATAAATCCACTACCATCTACCACAGAAAGTACTGTTGCCTAGTTTCCCTTTCCTTTGCCTTGGGATTTACTTTGCATTCAATGGATTGTTTCAAATCCTTGCCTGCATTCAGTACGAAGGCTGCAGTCCAAGTGCAGCCGAGGGTTTTCTCCTTTGCAATCACTGACCAGGGCCAGGCCTTTCAGTATTAAACATGCTTCAGGGGACAGGCACAAAGAAGTGATCAGGTGCTGGGGAGCCTGCTCTGTTGCTGAACTCAGAAAATAGGTCAGCTGTCTTTCAGCTGCCTTGAAAAGACTATAAAGGGGGTGAGGAATAAACTTGTTTTTCTTTCTTTCCTATCAACGTTGTTCCAAACCCAGAGGGGGGGAAATATCCATCTCCTACAAGCTGTACAAATACTGATGTTCAGGTTATAGGTTGTTTAATCTTTCTTCTGCTATGAGTTCTCCACTCCTCGAGCTGTTAAGGGCTGTGATTGCCTGAGCAATGCTGGGGCAAACAGAAATGCTCTCAAAGCAGATCTGCTAATCCCCTAGAGCATGATGGTGTCAGGCCACTGCAATGCTCTGCTGCTGCCACCTTTCTAAGCAAAATCACAGCTCTGTAGAAAGACCTCCTTTAACTACCCTGACTTTAATTTCCTCACCAATCCTACAAACAGGGAGTGGGGGGGCGTTATGTTTCCTTTTTTTCCCCTCTGTACAAAGAAAAACCTCTCTGTGAAAAAGAGAGCCTGTACTTGGCATGTAGCATAGTAACATGAGCATAATAAACAAGAGTGGCTGTCCCCATAAATAATAAAAGGAATGTTTCTCCTCACATGACAACTTTTCAGAGGAGAAAAGGCAGGGAATAGGTAGCCCTCCTCTAATGTGCAACCTTGCAAACTCTAATCCCCACTTCTGTTGTTTTCTTTGGCAAGCCACCAGCTGGTGGAGAAGGAGGTACCTCTCTGCTCTGCACTCCCTTCTAACTTTTATTCTCTTTCTTATCTCTTATGCCTTGTGCTTGCTGGAAGCTCAGGGGCTCCTTAAAAACGCAGTTATATTTCTTCCCTCTGCCTGTGTGGTGTTTGACATTCTCATGACGATGGAGACATGCTCTGCTGGCGATGGACTTGGACTCATAATATCAGCATAGAGGTGAAAATAGACCATTCACAGCTTAACATCCTCCTGATTTACGTTCTTGCAGCAAAGGTGATGAGCTCTTGATACAAGTGAATAACTGTATCTTTGGAAAATGTTTCTGATGTTGTTTCAGCTGCTTAAGTAAAAATGTTAAGCTTTCTCACCATTAGGAACATGATTTAGTGGCACGTCAAGATTTCCCTTTTCTGGCCACTCAGTTCAAATTTTGAATATATTGTAGTTGGCTTCAGTTTTCAGAGCCATGTGTTAGCTACTGCAGTAGCTGAAAACGCATGCAAATTATCCCTTTATTCTGGCTGAGATTACGACATTAAAACAACAACAACAGAGAAAAGCCTGTGTAGAGAGTATCATAAATAATTTAGCTTAAGTGAATGCTGAAATTAGTCAAGGCACTGCATTGCTTGGCTCCAAGCAGTCTATTTACAGCCAGATATGTAGAGTACCCTCCAGCCAAAGCCTAGGCTTACAAAAATGGAAAGCAGGAAAAACAATATGATCTTCTCTTAAAGAAGCATGTTGGAATGATCTGTGGGGTTAAATATACCTAGACAGTGCTCTATGCCATAGCTCCAGCAATCTTGGGAGAAAACAAACTGTTTATAGAGAGCCTTGAGCTGGGGAAGGAGATAATGAAACATGCTCGTGTGTTATTGGCAAGTGCTCTGAATGGTACAGGCGAGCTAAGTGCATACAGTATTATCTTGCATAATTATTGGGTCACTGTACTGTAAACTAAGTGGCTTCTATACTTAGCCACACTACTGTGCTCACTGCCTGATTAAGGACTAGATCCAGCTCTCTCTCCTACCAGGCTGTATTTACACTGAGCTCAAAGGATCGATTTGGGCCCTACTAATTCTTCTTGGGGCCTTTGTTTCTCAATAGCTGAGATGAACGTGGGGAGAAGATAGCAATGGGCATTTGTAGTCACAGAAAGAGGGATGTTCCCACTGCAGCCAGGCACAATAGAGCCTTTCCAGGGAGTCCAGGGCTTGAAGACTGAGCGAGGCAGCAATTGGGCAAACCCAAATAGATGACTTGAATCATTTTAGAGATCATTTAGATCATAGTTCTGATATGAATTATGGACCAGATTATTTCATAGCTAGTGCTTAGTTTGCACAGGTCAGAAACCCCGGAAAATCTCAGCTGGGGAGATAGTATGTGTTTCTCACACATTTCTTTGAATGTGGTTATCATGTACAGGAACCACTTGAGGAGGGACTTCTACCGGCACAGCACATCAGGGAGCAGGTAATCTGCAGACTCACAGGTTGAAAGACAACTCTGACAGGCATAAGCAGCAGTCTGTGGAAGGGGAAAAGTTGAAAGACCTTTTTTATTATGGGCACTTTCAGAAACAGCCTCCTTAGCACATTTATGAGTCCCAAAGTAACTGTTCAGTTGAAATAGTCTTGGGGAATGGGGGGAAACCCAAGATAGCCCATGGCAATTTCTCAGGCAACAAAGTGTGTGTGCATATATATATGTGTAACCTCAGAGAGCTTAGCAGGCTAGCTGAAATGACACAGGTCTGAGGTAAAGTCAAGAAGAGAGGCTGTGAAAGCAAGGGGCGAGAGAAGGAAAAGAAGCCAAGATTACAGGCTGGGATGAAATGGAAACAAAAGCCAGGAACTGAGACAGAGAAATGGGAAATAGAAAACACAGTGGGAAGAAATGAAGTTGAGAAGACAAATAAAGAGAGAGTAGAAAATGAAAATGAAATTATTATTTTATTTTTTTAGAGGAAGAATAGCAGATCAAGCCTTGGGAAATACACAAGGTCAGATAATAAATGAAACCAAAAACCAATATAGAGAAAGTAGTGTGAGAAATCATTGAACAACACTAACATGGCAAAGGAGATGAGAAATCTGTCCCAAGATACTAGTGGCAGTATTTACATTTACTGACAGGCAAAAAGTGGGTTAGATCTCACATTATTAAGGTACATGCTTATCCCTTAAGCAACGATACCACTTCTTCAAAATGACTGTGATAGGTCCCTACCAGTCTTTATTCTGAACATCCACAGTGTAGGAGTGGATACAAAGATAATTAAAAGAGCTTGATTTTTTTATATACCTGTATCATCTGACATATTACTAATTCTTTCCAAGTCCCAGAGTAACACTGAATTTCAAGATCGTAAGATACACTGGGTGTATCACATTGTGTGACTGCTGCAATAGAGAATTTCCTCTGCCAGTCATGCCTGCCCTGTCAATGATGTCCCCCATCCAAACAAGCAGACATGAGGAGACAATGATCTCGTGGAGAAAGAGAAGATGGTGAATGTGCTTTAAGTAGTAGATAAAGAATCTTTGACACATCTTCACATCCAGTGAATCCCTAATGCCACTTACATAGAGGGAAGAAAAGTCAGTAAGAGTCTGCTTTTATCAGTTCCACATGAAACCTTCAAATCTAGGTCAGATTCTTCTAACCATGTATGTTTTAAGCTCTATAAAAATATCTTTTCTAAGGATTGAATTCTATTTGTGAACAATGTAAAAAAAAAAAACAAAAAAAACAAAAAAACAAACCAAGATCTAACATAAAACCTTAGAAAAACTTCAGCCTTCATATAATCTTGTCAAGAAGCAGTGGAAATAGAGGTTTAACCCGTTCACCTCTCTTCCTGTGCAAGCTGGGACAGGGTTCTGGGCATGTACACAAGGAAGTGGCTTTTGCTGCATGACAATGCATAGTGTGCTGAGGATTACCACTTATCATTGTACTTGGACTGGCTGTGAATCTTGTTTATGGACACGATGCTGTGAAACACTGTGGTAATGATGCTTCTATTTCTCTCTTTTTTGAAGTTGAAGACTGCTGGTGTAGTCTTAGGAGCACTTCTATGGCACAAAGGTTTATCTTTCTGCTACAGTGAACCAGTCCACTTAGGTTTAGTGGCAAGTAGCTTAAACTACTTGGATGTGTTTACCTGCTTCAGAGATGGCAAGTTATGAAAAAGTGAGCTTGTTTTTGAGACTGAGAGGTGTGGTTTTGAAGCAATGTAAGTGAAGCATGATTTATGCTTGCAAAAAGCATGTGTAAAGCAACTTTTTTGTGAGAATGTTTGGTTTTTTCACTTTTAAAGAGGGAAAGTCCGCCTTACATATTTAAGATTAGGGAAGAATCTTACAATACCTTACTGCACAGGACTATTTGCCTTATTAAGTCATGTTTGCTTCAGGTATAAAAACAGAGGCACTGAACAACCCCACTAGGGCTAGGTACATTCATTAGAAACTTACTGCAAATCAGAAAATCTCATAAGAAGACGAACTTGGTGTTTCCATGAGTAATCTTTTTCTTTGTGGAGGGGTCAAGATGCATAGGAGCACTTTGTGGATGTTAAGGTGAGGTCTAAATTAAGGTTCCAATGAGCAAAAGCTATTTCTGGAGCTTTTATATCTTCAGTAAACTCAAAAATGAAACAAGTTACCATGACTCAATAATATTTTTTTTCTGAATCCTTGCAGGCCTTTTTTGGTTTGTTTTGTGGGAATTGAATTACACTTGCAATTCAGACCTGAAGTGTGTGCATGCAAGGTAGAGGGAGGCTGCTTGGAGGGAAAGTGTTATGCACTCAGTAACGTTTTTGTATTTATTTGTTCAGCATGCTAGCTCTTGTGCTATTTGCTGGGAAGGAATGCCTACACAAAAAGCTACGAGGTGGGTCAAATAAAAAAACCTAGAATGTTTTGAAAGCCTCCCCCTTGACTTTGGACTGAAGGGATCTGTAGAGTTTTTGGCACATTATAAATCTGTGTTTACTGAAAAGAGAAAAAACCCAACCCAGCAGTCCCCCTCTGACTCTGGCTTTATGTCCATTGAAGTCTGTGCCAGACCTGGTTTACAGAATGTGAAGTGCTAATAAGTCACAATAGATCCAAGAGAAAAGAAAATTTGAACTGCATTTTGGGTCAAAACATGTAGTTTTAAAGTCTAAAAATACTATGCAATTTGATCTTAATTGGAAGATCCAAGCTTACATCACATTGTTCCAACTCTTCTCCTAGAAACTTGAATGTAAACTTTGTGTTTAAATATAAACCCACCTCTGGGGCTGGCATGTGCTCTTTATTTATTTTATTTGCCAAGCTGCTGAAAAGGTCGCGTGCACAAAGAGTGCCCTGCTCCTAATCTTTTTAAGCTATTGACAGAGTAGCTCATGCAAAGCACTTGATTTTATTGTGCCTCTAGAAATGGAAAGCAAACTATCTTTCTTATTCCACAGTTCTTTTCTTTCGCATTGATATGTTTCTGTTTTTCTCTCTTAGATACTCATTCTGGCCTTTGGTTACAGACACACCATTCTATATAGGAAATAGATATATGCTACAGTTTAGAAGTAACCTGGGCACAGAGCTCTTCTTCTGGCTAGATAAAATCTTTCCTTATGAAGTCCTCACTAATATCAACAGGATAAATTGGCATTTCATTACACATTCCTTGTTTTAATCCTATCTGCCTGTTGTCCATATGCTTCCTGAGAACTAGGGCAGGAGAACTTTAGGAATAGTAGATTGTGGGGTTACCTAAAGTATCACCAAATTTTTAACCTAAATTGGAGTGCTGACAATGAAATCTAGCACTCAGGCATGTGACTTTGTGTCATTTTCTGCTTGATGCCTTCTTATTTTTCCTGAAATTCTGTCTTCTGCATTTTCTTGGAAATTTTCACACCCCAGTCAAAATCCCAAGGATGCGCTTAAAGCCACCTGCAAGATTTATGCTTATTCTTTCGGTTATTCATTTAGCTGTGGATCAGAACTGAAGTATCCAGTTGCTCTTCAGAAGAACTGAGTATAGGGTATCCACCGGGGACTGGACCCCTGCACTTGTGCCACCACCTGTGCCTAAAATCCTTGCTGAATGCACACCAGTAAATGACCTGGGAGGCAAGAGAAGCCAGGGTGATGCTACCACATTCTACCCCACCTCTCTTCTGCAGTTCCTAGACAGAGTAAAAAATGCTGCTCCTTTGATACAGTGCCACATCAAAAAGGAAAAGTATAAAACTTGACTGAAGTGGAATTTGATGAGCCATCCACAAAACACACCTGAGGAGGCCTGGGCATTTCTAATTTTCTAATTAGTTCTGCTAATTTTCTAGTCACCTGCTCAGGATGGCTGCCACTGGTGCAGCTGAGCTTCTCCACTGCTGCTTCCTCATAACCCCAGCCTGAACTCACCAGGTACGTATCCCTGGTCATCTGAGAGGCTTGGTTTCACGTGGATACACTGAATTCAGCACAGCAGTGCCAGATCCTCTTTTCTCAAAGATTTTCTGGTTTCTGGATCTGCTGGTATGGATTTCCAGTGACCAACTTCTAGCAAGGTGAATGGACCTCTTTTTCTCTTCATTTCCCTTTAGATACAACTTGTTTTGGAGCAGATAAAGCTATCTACATGTGGTAAGGTGAGCTATGTTGTATGTTTTGAGGGAACAAAATGTACGGTTCTGCATACAGTAGCAGGATCAGGACATGCATTAAGGGAGGAGCAGGGGAGATTAGATCATAGATTAAAGATTAAATAAAATAATGCAATATTAAATAAGCACAACAGTGGTAACAAAAATTGCCAGATTTAGAAGCTTTGAAGCCTCCCTGGTAACCAGGGCATTACAATGACTTGAACAGAAAGCCTGTGAACTGCTTTATTCTGCTCTAGTGGAATACAGAGACTTATTTTGTGTGGATCAGGCACAGAAAATGCTCAAATGCAGAGCAGGATTGAATCTTTAAAGCATGCTACAATGTTCTGTTTATTCCTGTATTTTTTCGCTGCAAACGCAATAATTTTTGCTGGCATTTAGAGACTCCACAGTTGCTCTACTCTCAGCACCGCCTGATAACAGGAGATTTGTGAAGACATCTCTGTGCAAAAAAAGAAGGTAGTGGACAGAAAAAACTTTTCACTGTGACTCAGAATTATATCAGTGGTAAGTCTAGGGAGAAACAGATTTTAAAAGCTCCTGTTGCCTTTGGNGGGGGGAGGAAGCAGTGTTTGTTTACATTGTAAAGTCTTAATTTTTAAACAGAGAAAGAGAGTTGTATTTAAAGAGGGAGAATAGTGTGTTTTTCATCACAATATTCTTTTTTTGATCAGTAGTTCTAGAATTTCCATTAGAGACAAAAACAAACAACTATGCTGCCAACCACAGAGATGAAAGAAGAAGCCAATGGAAAGAAACAGATTTTTTCAAATAGTACATTGATGACAAAATACCAAGGCTCATTGACAGCATTGTCAAAGCTTAAAATTATATCTAATGATAGAGTAGTGGCTCTCTGACATTTTAAAATACCACAGCACATGGATTTCTCACTTCATTTGCATTTTCTTTCTTCTCTAGGGAGCAACAAACTTAAACTGATTCTGATGCTAGGTAATAACAGCCAGTATAAAATAATAATTATCGCAGACTATAGCATAAATTGAATCAGGCGATCCTCTGTACACTTTGTTATCAGCCTGCTGGGAGCAAATATAGCCCAGTAGTATCAAAAGTCATTAGTTCAAGTCAGGACTTGGGTGACTGAGCAGGTGGAAGTTTTACATGTCAGACAGAGGAAGCTTAATGCAATATTGAGTAGCAGTTACATAAACTCTGCTACAGTGTTACTGCTCGTTTACAGACAGACAAGCTGCAGAGGTTAGGGAGTTTGAAGTGGTTAGAAAAGTCAGGTAGTCCGCAGCCATAAAGCTTCTCTGAAAGTTTGTCTGGATTCAGGTTTTATCAGCAAATGATTGCTAAAGAAATAATTTTTTAAGCTTCTTTGCCTGCCTCTCTATCTGAAGGCAGGCTAATTTTCACCACAGTGGTGTTCTCTCACTCCCACCATCAGTTGGCACTGAGCTGTGAATGGGATTGAGATTTACCGTTCATTCAGGGTTTTGCTGTGAATCTCATCTTGGAACATCCACTTCTGTGCATCTGATCCACAAAGAGCTGGTACAGCCAGCCAGTGCTGTGGTACTGCTCTGCCTCAGGGTAAAATCCACTACCAGCCTGAGGACTATAGCTCAGGCATCACCTCTGCCAAAACCCCTGACACTGGGCTTCAAACACACACTCTTTCTTCCTCCTTCCACTTTGGGTGCCAGAAGAAGGTTTTTTTTTCTGAACTATGCAGTAACTCAGGTACCAGGTGGGATGCAGGAGGCCCTACATGAGAATTCCCTGTAATGGCATGAGTGATCAGAATATGCATGTAGGAATGACTTGGACCTTCCCTGGTTAAGGAAGACTCCACATCCTGGTTGGTTCCTTTCTGGTGAGTGCTGTAGGCTACTACACAAAATGTAGCTAGTGTCTACTGGTTTAAAAAAGTGCCAATAACCAACAATTTGAGGAGAGATAGCACATGGAAACAAGTAAAGGGAGTAAAAGTAGAGGTAAAAAATTGTATTACCTCTAAGCTACTGAGAAATACACAAGGAGAAGGGTGTTTAAAACTGAGAAATGAAACTGAGAACATCTAAGATAGCAGCAAAGTTGAAAGAGCTGAATATGCTCATTTGAAGGGTGGGGCAGAGATAATGCAATAAATAATCACTACATATGGAGAACTAGCATGTGAAATGGAATCTAGAAGCAAAGGTTTTGAGTGAGAGGCTGTGACTTGCTCAGATAGATAGGAAAGCGCATAAATAGCAAATATGTTGCTATGATTAGGATGAAGCAAGAGTACAATGCATGTACATAGTTGGATCCATTGCATATCTCAACCCTCTGCAAGACTTGTAAAAATTGAATGAACTATAACCAAAGATATTGAGAAAAATTTAAAATAGGATCCAACACATACTTCAGGAATAGACTATATCACAGTGATGAGGTGTATGTCTTTACCAATGATAAAGTTCTTCTTGCTGACTAGGAAAGCATTAGACCCAAGTGCTTTGGATGTCAGAGAAACACATTAATAAAAAGAAAAGTTAACATATTAAAGATGAAAATTAGTAGGAAAAAACAGAAGGTGACTAACAGACCAGCTAAAGAAGAGGCAAAAAAAATTTAATTTAAAATCAAAGAGAATTTAGGATTGCTATCTCCCTCTCTGATGGATAGAAAGTTAATATTTAACATAAGAGTCAATGCTGGCACAAGAAAGAAGTAGCACAAACTGCCCTAAACAAATATACTTTGAAAACTTCAGAAATTTTGAAACATCAGAGAAGAGAAGAATAGCTGCCCAGTCAGTATCATGGAAGTAGCATTTTAAGACAGAACTCTGCAAACATATTGAAGATCTATAAATTGTAGGCTGCCAGACTGACTCTGATAACAGGGACACAGTCTTGATGACCCAGGACATCCTTTCCAATCCTTTTTTATAAACTAGGATACTTGTCGACCAGTCCTCTTACTGATAATGCCTCAGATGATAATTTCTAATACTAAATAATATTAAAAAATGAAGTGACTTGCTCCTTTATCACCTGCTACACTGAAGGAAGATGTAGAGAAGAGAGGTTTAACCTTTTCTGAACCATAGGACTCTGTAAGAATGCAGATATTCTTTCTGTTCACATTGGACATCTTTTTTTGCACTAACATGGTAGTGTTTTACATAGATAAAGAAGATTATCGTAAGGGTAAAAGTTATGATAAACTAATACAAATGTTTACATTTTATGTACACATTTTTCTTGTATTATCAGAATCACATGTAATAGAAATAGGCCTGGGGAGGGACTTAGAGAAGCAATTTCATTTATTCCCTGAGGGATGAACTATACCCTACAGCATTTCTGCCACATTCGTACTTTAAGTTCTTTTTAGACCTCTCCAGAGGTGGAATTGTGTGAACTACCCCAGCTATTGCAATGCTTTTGTTGCACTCACTGTTTAGAAAGATTAGCTTAAGCCAGTGCTGAGCAGGGCAAGATTACTTTCTGTATCTTGCTGACTTTTTTTTGTAAAGGCTAGTGTGACATTGCTTACTCTGAAGTTCTTCCTGTTTTAGAAAAGAATCATTTCATGAAGATGACAACATGGATCAGCCTGGCACTTACAAAACAAAGAACCGAAACAAATTAATGTGAGTGATGGGCAAGAACTGGTCCTAACTAGAAATGTTTTAAAGAATCTGTTAATAGGAAGAAAAACTCCACACAATTAAAAGGCAGAGGTGTTGAGTTTTAAAGGGAAATACAGAAGCACGAGTAACAAGGACAGTTGTTGGTTGATAAATTTCAATCTCAGATTTCTGGAACTTAGTCAAGGGAGAATACTCTGGTAGAAGTAAGCCAGTTAACATGAGTAGAATATTTAATTTCTTTTGTTTTCCACATATTGGAAGCTAAAGGAATTCTAGTAATAGTTGTAATTTTTTCAAGTAGAAGGGAGAAATGTTACATTGAGGATATCACGGAAAAGAAAAAGTGTTCATGTAATGGAACTGTTATGTAATTCGAAATAATGCAGTGTTGCATGTGACCTAGTTCTCAGCTTTTGCTGATGTTGAGGTGAGGGGGTTCTGTGTTTTCAGGTTGCTTTGTGTTGTATGCACGCCAAAAGCCAATGGCTCCATGCTCCCAGTGCACTTACATTCAGACCAGGTTTTCTTCATGCATTCCAAAGAACCCGTTTTGCAGCAGGGGGAGGACCCAGCCTTTGTCCAGGTTTACTCTGCTGCTGTTTGTGGTTTTGGAGAGGGTTTTCTACATGTAGATATGTTTGTAACAAATCAGTTTGTTGCTGTGCTGTCCTACGTGCTTGTCTTTTAATTAAGGCATTTCTAATGCCTCTAAGTCAGGTGCATGACACTTATTTTAATTACCACAGGAATAAGCAAATACTTTAAATGTAGGCATCTTCCTACAGAGTTAAAATGTTAGGAATTACAATCCTCAATAAATTACTTTATTAACAGGATTTCAGGCATTACACCTGAGAGAAACCTCTTGCTTACTTCTTATTCCAGTTTTTTACCATGAAGATAGGACAATGCCCCCTTTACCTTGCCAGGGAAGGAATTATAAACAGTACTTTCTTTAGATCACATGCAAGTAACTGCTGTGCATTACGCAATGTGATTAAAAGACACATGGTACTGCCTTCAGTATCTGTTGATCACTCTTAACTGAGGTATCTTTAGAGCACCTGTTACCGCTATAGTCCAGGTACTGTGTGTTGAGTAGCGACATGAAAGAACTCTGCTCATAAAATTATCTTGAATAATGAGGGCTCTGTTTTGAGCTTGGCTGCAGAGCCAGCTGTGGCTGTAGCTGTGCACCACAAACTGCTGCTTGGTACTTCTCGCAGCTTTGTTTTTCTGCCTCAATCTCTACATAGGTAGTTATAAGGCAGATGGAAGAGTTCCTGCTTGCACAGGGTGATCTGGCATAGCATTGCAGCTGGGACAATGGTCTGAACAACTTTGGCCAATAACACCTGGAGTAAAGCCATGAACACAAGACTTCACTACAATCTACACTAGTCAGCTCCACAAGGGCAAGCACCAAGAGCCTTCAGATTTACATTTGAAATGATCTCCTACCTAGCACTAAACCAGGAATTTATGCTTACAGCACTGCCGACTTTTGTGGAGTTTGTGAAGTTTATTATTTGTTTAAAACACACAGTAATGAGGCCTCTTAATATGCATGACTGGTTTCTCGAACAAGGTGGGTTTTAAAGCTACTGATATTTCCCTTTAAATACAAAGCTTAGAAGTTGTATGAACTTAGCCAGGTAACCAGAACAGAAGGCATCTCTGCTAGCTATAGTACAGTGACACTGGAGCTCTGCTCAGCAAAATGTTTTAAGAGTACATTTGAACACAGTGATTATCTGATCTGTATGTTTAGAGGCAGGGCAATGGATTATCTGAAGAAGAATAAACTGATACAGATACTGCAACTCTACTATATTTCAATAGCTATTTTCAGCCTAATTTCAGTGCCTAGAAGTCGTGCCACCATAATACTGCTAAAAGTACTTTCCAATGTGATACACACATTTTTTTTCTTAAAAATTTTATTAAATTATTGCAGTTTCAAAATTATCCACTTTTTACTGTTTCTCTTGGAATTGTTACGAATTCATACAAATAAAAGACACTGTTTCTCACTGGTCTTGATCTGAGAGAGACAACTGCAATACAAAACACCTTACAGGAAATGTAGGTGTACTATCTGCAAGCCAACTCCTCTATTGCAATGAATGGTATTTTAACATTGCACACTGTTGTTTTATTGCATCATTGACGATTGCATGTTCTTTCGTTTCAGAAAAAAATTACGTACTGTGCTACAATTTTTTCACCTCCCTTTTACAACGTTTCTATTGGATTCCACTCTGAAATTATACCAGGTATTGTTTTTTCATCACTACATTGCTTCAGGGTGACTACATATATATAATTTGCTTTGATAATTTATCATACCTCAAAGAAACAGAGAGCAGTTGTAATTAAATTGCCCAGTTACATGGCCATATGGTCTATGTAATTCTTTTTTGAAACTGCATTATCTAAACTGCAAAGTACAAATTTACTTATGCTGCAGTTATGAGAAAGGCTGTAGATTAAATTAGATGAAATCGCAGCTCAAAATTAATGACTTATACATTCTTAAACTAAAAGTTGGATAAATTAAATTAATGTTTTATCACAGGTGAACAATCAAAAGGAAGCCAATTATTTAGGATATCTTTACTTGCATATTTTAAAACTCACCTCTTGTGCAGCATGTGTTATTTTCGGTACAGGTACCTTATGAGTCTCAGCAGCAGCACTGTAACACCATCTCTTAACTGTTTTCCACACCTGTTTTTATTGTGTTGTGATCTTTCATTGTTGTTTTTTTCTTCAGGGTTAGGATAATCATAATCAAAATAATAACTAAAATCTACTTTCTTTTCTGAGTCTTATTTTATTTCGGAGTTTCTTCTCTCCTGTATAAGCTGATGCATGAAAGCTAGTTTAGATATAAAACTGCTGATTTTTAAAATCCCAAAGTTTCTATGAGTACTAATCATACTTGAAATGCACTAATTACTTGAATATTTATTGCCTCAAAAACACACAGGTTCTTTGGCACTTTAAGACACATTGCCTTTGTAGACCTTCCTTATTCAAGAACAAAAATTTGTGCATAGTACTGTAGCAAGATTTCTGCATAGAAATACTATTCCTAAAAATTAAACTCACACTTTCTAAATTAGCAACAAAGTCTGTTTATGCTATTGGGCATCAAGTATTTATAAACAAGCTGAAAAATTACTTCTTAAAAAAGTTACTAACAGTGGTTTAAATCTTCTCTTTTTCTTTTTTTTTCCCTGAGGATGAAGGTCTCACTAAAATAATTATTTAGTGACAATTATTTTAGTCAATAACAACTCAACACACGTACAAATTTCAGATTACAACTAGATATTGGATTTTGGTAGTTAGGAAATTGAACCAGATGAGACCTCTATGGTTCATTGCATATAGTTCAATGTTTAAATACATGTTTATTGCATTTTATGTCAATTTAAACTAGTTTTCACTCACCATTACAGTTGGAAGACATTTCAGAACTAATTTCTGTGATTAGAAACTTATTTTTGCTTTACTGCAAAGCGTTGCCTACTACTGGGACTGATTCTGACAAAGATTAACTGAAATGAGTAGGTGTTTTGCTTGGAGAAGGGCTGATGATTAAACTTCAAAATATGTAATGCATTAGGAAGCTCCCAAACTGAGATCTCAACTGGTGGGAGTTTTTATGGTTCCATTACTACAGCTCTTTTAAACACACAGCCCTGACTTAACTGTTGGCAGACCTGAACCGTCATTCCGGCCATGTCATACCTTAGCCTGCTCCCTACGGCAGGTTTCTTTTGCAGGTCAGCACATCCTAGCTTGGCTGCCCACCTTGACTTAGCCCCAGCATTGCTGCTGCTGCCAATAAATGACACTTTCCTTTCTCCCACACTCTCGGTCAATGTGCAGCTGAGAGCTAAGACTTCTTTGCAGTCCTGTCTCCACACAAAGCCTGCACAATTCAAATTTGCATTCTAGTCTCCTGCCCATCAGTACCAGATGACAGCCATAACAGCAGAATTGAGATGTGACTTATATGTGTCACTATTCTCCATGATATTATGGATTGCACAGTGCTTATCTCCAGCTGAACAGGTGGCACTGGGCTTTACTAGAAGTGTGCAGTTTTAAAAATTATTTTAAAACTTTAATCTGATTAATGCATACAACACTGCAGAAATCAACACAGGACCTCAGAAGAGTTAATGAAGAGGTGAATTTTGAAGAAAAGGCAACCTCTGACGTAAGTGGTAGGAAGAATGGCTTTTCAATTTTTTTTGTTTTTAAACAAACCCTACTAATTGAAGTCCCATGACTGTCTGTAAGGATTACTGGAACAAAACATTCCTTTGGAGCCATTTTTCTTACCATCTGTGATCTCGTAAGTTTCATGCAGTCAATAAATTTACTGTGTAATGTTTGTTTGTTCTGTAGGGCGTTGGGATCATGATGATCATGACCAGACCTTCACTGAGCAATGGGCCTCACAAATAAGATACGAAAAAAGGATTGTGGATCCTGAGCTGTAAAACCCAGTCAAATCAGGAATTTATTAACAGTGGAGCAACGAAACCTGTTGTTCATGTGTCTCAAGGCTGGTGTTTCCAGTGGATTCCCTCATGTGTCATAAGGGTGAGATAAGATCCGTCTTCATTCTTCCCTTTTGTAAAGACACTACTGTCAGCCCGGACACTTATTTTCTGAAGAAGTTCTGAACTAGAAACCTGTCTATCTGGAGCTATTCAATGGGCTCTGGGGCTGTAGCTGGCAATGTAGAATGAGCACAAACACTTGCAGGCTGTGCAGCCAGCAACCTTGCACCTTTGGAAGACTGCCTATAAGGACAGAGCTACTAAAGATCAGTAAAAGAACCTAATTTGAAAGCAAATTATGGTGTCTTCTGAATGAAGGTTTTTCCCTTTGAAAAGGCAGAAAATACAATGCACGTGCATTGCCTGGTGATTCAGGTGTTAGCAATGCTAAAGATGTAGATGACACTGTGGAAGTCTAACACATTTTCTGTGCGAGGATAAAAGTGAGAGGGTTGCTGGTACAGCTCCACTGCTGCTGGGAAGTGCCAAAGTGTTAATGCAGAGTCCTGCTGTGATCACTGATGCCTCAATATACAGAATCAGAAAATCACAGAGTGGGTCAGATTGGGAGGGACCACAGGGGGTCATCTGGTCCAACCTCCCTGCTCAAGCAGAGTCATCCTAGAGCATGTGGCACAGGATTGTGTCCAGACTCTTCTTGAATATCACTAGGAAGGAGACTTCACAACCCCTCTGGGCAACCTGTTGCAGTGGTCAGTCACCCACATAGTAGAGACATTCTTCCTCATCTTCAGGTGAAACTTCCGAAGCACCAGCTCGGGCAAATGAAACTGATGAAAGATCTGGAGCACTCTGAGGAGCAGGTGAGGGAGCTGGGGTTGTTTAGTCTGGAGAAATGGAGGTTTATCACACTTTACAACTACTTTCAATGAGGCTGTAGAAAGGTGGGGATTGATCTCTTTTTCCCAGCTAACAAGTGATAAGGTAAGAGGAAATGGCTTCAATTTGCACCAGTGGAGGTTTAAATTGGATATTAGGAAAGATTTATTCAGTGAAAGGGTCATCAAGGATTTGAACAGGCTGCCCATGGAAGTGACAGAATCACTGTCCCTTGAAGTTCAAAAAAATGTGTAGATCTGGCTTATGGACAAGGTTTAATGCTGGACTTGCAAGTAATAGTTAACAGTTGGACTCAGTGATCCAAGAGGTCTTTTCCAACCTGTACAATTGTATGATCCTTGCTCTTAGGGATACACTGTTCTTGAGCTTGAATACTGACTAGCTCTCTTGGAACTGTTTTCCATGCAAGGCCACTTCCCATGGGATTCTTCCAAGAAGGTAGCTGAAAATTAGCTCTCCTGAAGTGCATGGTTGAATTCCTACTTGCTGCCCTCCCTCCTCCATGCAAGATATCGAATCTCATGGCTGCTGCAGCCAAGGCTGCCCCCAACTCTCACATCTGCAACAAAGCCTTCCCTGTTTGTTAGTACATGGTCGAACAGCTCACCATTACCAGTTTTTTCCTCTACCACCTGTGTCAGGAAGTTGTGGCCAACACTTTCCAGAAACCTCCTGGGCTGCTTGTGCTTTGCCATGTTGTTCCTCCAGCAGATGTCAGGGTGGTTGAAGTCCCTCACAAAAACCAATGCCTGTGACTTTGTGGCTGCTTCCAGCTGTCTGTAAAAGACCTCATCTACTTCCTCCCTGTGATCAGATGGCCTGCAGCAAACACCCACACAGTGTCACCCTTACCAGTCTGCTCTTTAAACTCAGCCTATAAACTCTTGACTTGCTCATCATCCACCCAAGACAGAGCTCGATTCAATCCAAGTGTTGCCTTGTCACATAGAGGTCAACTCCAGCACTGCCCTTCCCTGGTCTGTGTTTCCTGGAGGGTGTGTGGCCCTTCCCACAAGATAGAGCAGCTCTGAACGATGACAGATAGCCCTGTGCTTTAAATGCCAAAGGAGCCATAGCTACACTAGAATTCATACTTTGCCCCACTGTTGTTAGCAACAGAAAGGTTTTTCTGGAAAAATTAAAATTAACACGGACACAGTCTGGTAGAATTGTATTCCTTCTGGTTTCGAGAATGATGTAAGTTCTCTTTAAAGGATAGACTTACAACATCAAATATTCAGAGAGGTTCTCAGCATTAAAAATAAATACACATCAGTGCACAATGCATACGAAAGAATTAGTTAGCTGACATTTATAGTATGTATGCGATTATGTGAACTTGAATGAGCAAATTCAGGTGCATGTGTGTAATGAAACTGTTTTTAAAAAGTTTGGCCTCCTGTCTGCCCTCTTCTCCAGGAATGCAACGGTATATCTGAAAAATGCTAGGCTGTTACTAAACAGTGGGAAAATTGCTTTTGAAACTTGTGCTTGCAAAAAATGTTTTTCCTTGATGTGCAAATCAATTTGATTTTGGGGGTGCAAGGATGCAGAAAACAGTTTTTTCTTCAAATGAAAATTTTTTAAAAAGTGCTTCTGTAGCAGACTAATTAGTTTGCTATCTAAAATGTTTTGTTTCACGCCTGATTTCTTTTCTAAATATATAAATACCAGCTAGTGTTTTAAAGCTTCTGTAACTGTGAATGGCTCTGCTGTCCCTCACTGCAAGCTACATTTTTATTACTTCTTCCCAAGAAATTTATTTTGCTGACATAGGCCCTAATCCAGTAAAGTGTTAAAACATATGCTTAATTTTAAGTGAGTTGAATAAAGCCGACAAAACTTTCCTATGCCTAAATCTAAGTAAAAATTTGTGTTTGGCTTAGCTGGGGTTATAGTTTCTGGGTTATGATCTAGAGGACTGTGTGTTTTGCAGAATGGATGCCCTCCTGAAGGAAGAACAGAGTTTTGTGGAGTTTTAAGGTATTTTCTTATTTATCAGAAGATCTTGAGATGAAAAAAGTGCCAACAAGTGAACACTAAAATTTTTGGACAAGAATGCACTCCTTTAAATATGTATGTCATGCATCTCCTAACAAACTTCCCACAATTTCCTCTTCTTCCTCTAGTGACAATGTAATAGCTGAAAACAGTTGCAGTGGTAGCTGATTGTTTTCACAAATGATCACCTTCTTTTCTGTATTTGTTTTCCTAGTTGTATCAAGAATTTTACCTTGGAAAAGAGATTACCTTTATTCATGCTAGTGAGCAGATGATTTGGAAGTTTAGTATTTAATATTTTCTTCAGTGATATTGAAATATTTTTAACGATGGGCGCACACAAGTCATCTTTTCCCACAGAAAGGGTGAAACCACGGGAGATTATGACTGAAACGCAGCTCAGTTTGGAACTCAAAAGTCATGCAAGTAGAACAGGAACTTGAGGATTCTGATGCAGTAGCTAGAGGACAACTGGTTACATAGAGAAATGTATTCCCACAATTTTCACTTCTGCTGGCAATTTCACAGACCTAGTGGACCCGGAGTAAGCTGCCTTCTCCTTACAAAGGCTGGTGTGAGACCCAGAAGGAAACAAACTGGTACAGTGCGTATTTAAGCTCACATGATTGATGGTTTTGTTACACCAGTGAGTTTTCCACTCAAAAGGGGATCCAGTACCCTCTTCTTCAAAATTGACTTTGTCTAATACCTATCAGCATTAGAAAGCTCTGCGTTGCCTTTTTTTTTTAATGTGGGATGGCTTAAAGTCTTTGTGTGTCTCATTTGTACCATGCAAGCTGTCAAGTACTGCAGCTGAAGAGAAGAAAGAATGCAGAGAATTTGTACTAAGCTTTAATTTTCCTTAATAGCAGGCGCAGAATTCGTTCAGAGAGTTTTATTATTGGGTGATAAGTTAAGGTAATTACAGCGGTGGGGCAGAAAGCCAGAAGAAGACAGAGAAATCTAATACTATGAAACATTTAGGTTTAGAGAGCGCCTTGGGTTATTTTTAAAAACATACTAGGCAACCTACAAACAGCCTCCTGCACATTTAGGGAAATTTAAACACAATATAATTATTGCACCTTGTGTGTTAACATATATAATAAGATTAAGTATCTTGCAGTTTGCACTCTCTCTTCTCACATTTACAAAATGTGTAAAGGGAAGGGATTTGGCTGAAGTCACTGCGACAGAAGAGGTTAAAATCAGTAGCTAGAGAAAGAAAGAGCTGTAAGACATTCTGCAAGGGTTTTTACTATGAAAACATTCATGCCTGATTTGTATCTGGAACAGGCAAGTCATTTGTTTGGACTTCAAGGTAGGTTTCCTGTCTCAACTCAGCAAGTTATACCTGTCCAGAAACACTTAAACCCATTTTTTGTCTCAGGTTTCAACACCGTATAAAGTTTAAGCAAGTGATTGAAAGGTATTTGAATAAAGATAGACTTTAGCAAGAGACTAAAGGTGTCTTACTGATCACAACCCTAGAGACATGTAGGAACTATATACCAGTATTATATAAATCTTTTAAAAAGTGGAAATAAATTTTTATCATTATTTTCTACTCCATTTCCCACAAAGCATAGGAAACAGTGGATTTGGGAAGAAACATAATCTGTGTTTCTCCTGAAGTATCTTGAAGCCTCAAATGGCCTTGGCTTTTTATATTTTATGTCATTGAATTATCATAAAATAGTTTTATAAGAAAGGTTTATGGTAGCAATAAGTAATAGTAAATTTGTCTCCCTAGTAGCTACTGACTCAACTGTATGTCATACGAACATATGAGCTCTTATTCACACATTTTTAATTCTCTTATTCAGAGCACTGAAAGATGTGTCAAGGATGCACTTCTCCCTGCTTACCCAAAAGTTTGTTTTAATATGACTGTCTTTTCCAGTTTTAAAACAATTATTGAAAAAAACCCTTCAGAATTGCTTTGGGTAGACAATATATTTTCCTTCAAGTGTAAACATTCTCCTAAGATGCTCATGATCAATATAAAGAAGTGTGGGGTTTTTTATGCATTAAAAGAATTCTTACCGAGTCTCAAAATATGTTATTTCCATCATTTTAATACATAGACTACAATAATGCTCCACTGAACACAAGTCCCTATGCTTTTACAACTGAAAAGCCTGGGTAGGCTGGCTGTCCTCAAAATCTCAATGGATTTCCCTTCAGCAAAGGCCTTATCCAAATCTTGTGAAGCTGCTAGAACTCATGAACCACTAAGGCACCTCTTAATCACATCCTTATCGCAAATGTCATGTTTGCGCTCCACTCCCAAATAGATGAGCTGTTAGGAAGTTAAAAAGCTGGTGCTATCTTGAAGAAAGGATGGCAGCAACCTGGAAAAGAAGGGAGTCTCAACAGTAATACCAGGAGCTGTTTGTGTTCTGCAGATTGAAAAGAAAAACATCAGAGCACAACAGCTGGTAACTTCCACATGGAATGGGAGAAGTACAGTGAATTTCTATGTTTCCGTGTCATGTTATTAATTCAAATTCTAATTGTTTTTGTAGGAGAAGCTGTGGTTGCAGCCTCAGGCTAGGAACTTGCAAGGAGTGTCCCCAGCCAGTGAATGCTACTTCTGTTTTTATCACACTTCCAATAGGAGGACAGACCTCCTTTCTAGAAGAACAAAAAAAAAATTGCCAGGTGAATGTTCAAAGGAAAAGTGCCTTTAAAGCTGCCAATGCTGCCTTCTTCTGCAGTGGAAGACAACTTTTAAACTCTATTTCAGAAATAATGATGCAGTTGTTGTGGATTTTAACTGGACTCCTCCTCTTACCTTTTCTAAAGAGTATTCTCAGGAAATTTCAGCATCAGAATTGTCATTTGCAAGCTGATGAAATTGACTGTATTTTGTAGAAATAGCTTTTCTGTCCAAGCTGTTTAGAATAATTCCCCAAACATATTCAAAATTTCATTTTCTAGTAGGGAAAATATAAACAGTCTGATGAAGGTTTAAAAAACATGACCTCATATCTTCTACAGCAAAAAGGGAGGTAATCTCTAAAATCTTCAGGGAAAGAAGCAAGGCCTGTGCCTCACTAATGACTAAGCTTTGATTTGCACCATGGTAAGAGTTACACACAGAATGTACTATTAGATAGATCTGCCTATTTCTTGTTTCAGATACACAGGAAAACAGTTCATTTCCGAATCTCACTACAAAAACCTAATTTCCTAAATAGTTGTTCTTTGATTTTGTAAAGGTGCTAAAAACTGATTCAAAATTAGCTGCTATAGGAGAAGAGCAACTTTAGCTACTTTAGCAGGCTCAGGCAGATGTGGTGTGGGGAGCCTGGAAAAGGAGGGGAGGGACAGTGCAGCTCACTCACATGATCCCAGTGCTTAAGCATTGCAGTAAATTCTGCTGATAGCACAGTGAGAAGTGGTCTCACTTTCCTGGGGTAAATCCCTGTTTTAGCAAGTATAGGCAAAAGGGTCAAATATTTAACTTGGTATTAAACTTAGCAAAATAAACTGAGTTTCTTGCACACAAAACATATTCATATAAGTACATCTGTCTGAAAGGTCAGGAATGGCTCAATGACATTTGAAACAGTTGTGCTGGAAGAGCTGAAGAGCAGGCTGCTTGAGCAATGACCAGGCAGACCATGAATTGTCTATAGCATAGGTGACAAAAGAGAAAGGTTTGATTAATGTACCTGGACACTTAGAGTGGGGCAAGCCCTGGTACAGCTATGACTTGATGTTCCCACTGCATCTTCTTTCTCGCTGCCGCATTACCCATTTTTGTAATGGACTGTAATAATTTCTATCTCAGTTTGGAGAATATTTTAATATTTTTAATATTTTTATTTAATATTTTGTTTACAACAAACAAACAAATTTCAGCAACTCTCAACCCTGTATAAGCTTGACACAAGATAGGCTGAGTAATAAGGTTTGGACACATGTGTTTCATACTCCATGCTGCTGCTGTACGAAAGAACAGACTTCTCTGTTGCAGTTTATGAAAACAACTGATTCTTACTGGAATATATATACATACATACACACACACGCCCCCACCCTTATATTTCCGTTTTGTGAAGGAAAAAAAGCTGTCTTCCTCTTCCCCTTTTTTCTATTTTTTACCCCTTACAGCATAACGACTCACTATTAGACTCCTCGGTATTCTCTCTCTCCGACTGCTCCAAGCAGTCAGTCCTTGCAGTTCCCTGGGGGTTCTGACAGTTTTAACTAAATGTAGTTGAGAGGGATTTTTTCACTTGTTAACGCTTTCATTTGGGAAGCGCATTTCCAATCGTTTCTGCACATATCCATTGTTTCAGTGGCAAGGTTGACTTTATTTCTTGTAATGGAACACCTAGCCTAAATTGTCACGAGTAATTTAGTTCCTGCCTACAGCATGTTAGACTTTTTATTAGTTCATGCCATTCACTGTTGCAACTGTTAATTGGCCAGTCTAAGAGCTGAGGTCTTGCAAAGAAAGTGCAGCTCTCTCTTGTCACACCACTGAAATGAATAGTGCAAGGGATAGTTTTGAGGTTTGAGATGATTATGGCCTGGCCATTTTGTACTACCTTTCACACACTGGCATGTGCTGGAAATCACTGATGCCTCTGGGAGTTAAGGTGGTGGAGCAAATCTTTCTCTCTATTGATTCCAGCCCAGTCCCACTGTATGGGAAAAGCTGAAAGCTTCAGCACATCGCATTCCTTGCCAGGTCCCATTCTAGGTTGCAGGGTTTCAGGCAGTCTCCCTCTGCTATCTGTGTCTGACTGTACTTGTCAGAGTAAGATGACACAAGAATGGATGGATGGACTATTGTTAAACAACATGGGCAGCACCTGCTCACTGCAGGGAGGAAAGAGGAGGATTCAAGAGATGCAGGAAGAAAGCAAATATAGGAAGAATAAGGAGTAGATAGTGTAAGGTGTCACAACCCCGAAACTCAACTGATTTACTGGATGATTTTACAATATCATGAGAAAGCTGTCTTTTCACTGAAGCTGAAACGTCTCAAATTACAGAAATACAAAGACTTACTCAGATACCCCAGTAAAATTAAAGATGTCTGTCGTGGACGGGTGTTGGTGGAGCTGAGAGGGGAAGAGGGATTCATCAGCATACCGGGCCCTGTTCGCCTGGCGGCATTTTTGGGAGATGATTAGTCAGAGCTCTACTTCAGAGGGATGATGGAAATCACGTACTCTACGTAAAGTGGAGTAAGCACTCCCATTTCTGACAGAAAGCGTCTGGTAATTCCCTTGAAACAACCGTTTTGGAGACAAGCGGGGCGGGGAGAGGGGGGCTTAATTAATATTAATTTTCTGAGGTTTTTTTCCCACCTTATTGCCCTTCCTTCCCCAGCCCTTTGAGACTCTGCTCGCTTTCCAGGAGGGCAGCCCACTTTCCCGCCACCGCCGCTTCCCCCTCTCCCTCCTCTGGCGCCGGGACAGGCGGAGCGGCGATGGCAGGGCAGGAAGCGGCCGCCGTGCGTTCCCGCGCACCCCGGTGTCCCGCCGGCGCCCCGGGAGCGCTGAGTCCCCCGCGCCGCTCTCGCCGCCGTTCCCGCCCCGCCCTGAGGCGGAGCCGGCGGAGGCACCGCCCGCGCTGCCCCCGCCCCGGCGCCCATTGGCGCGCGGCGCATCCCCGTTAGCGCTCGCGGCGCGCTCTCGCGATGCTGGGGCCGCCGCCGCCATATTGTCGCTCTATTTTGATTCGGAGCGCAGCGAGCGCGGGGGGAGNGAAGACAGGGAAGGCCTGTGCGAGGGGAGGGAGCAGACCCGGCACCCCGGTCGTGCCGGCGTGCTGGGGCGGGGTGGGAGAGCGGGGACGGGAAGGGACGGGAAGCCTCCGAGCAGCGGGGCGTTCAGCGAGAGATGGAAACTTATTTTCCTTCGCGAGTCGCTGGAGCTTCCCGAAGCGGGGAGGGATCGGGGGGCTGCGGCTGCTCGGGGAGGGGCGGGAGCTGCCAGCGGACTCGCCTGGCTGCGG